>KZ808408.1:0-11123 GCA_000696205.2 Oncopeltus fasciatus | reverse complement strand
AAAAAAAAAAAAAAAAAAAAAAAAAAAAAAAAAAAAAAAAAAATTGTGAAAAAAATGAAATAAATATTAGGAAAATTAACTGTTATGGTATGATTTGCAGTTTCTTTAATTTCTTAATTATTGAAAAAATTTATTGAGCTAAGTTAACCAATTTTTTTTATATAGAAAAAAATGGTTTGGATGATTCTGATAAACTCTTTGATGACCTCTTGGGTAAAAATGACAAGAAAACGGCATTATCTGAGTCTGAAGATGTGATGTCTGATGGTGAAAAGCTGAAAGGTAAAAATAATTTTATTCCTCTGAAATATTAGTTCATTGTCTTATGCTAACAACTGACATGAATTGTTAATGAGAGTAAAAAGGCACCTATTTCCTCATGTACCAATTTTTGTTTACTTATTTTCTAGTATGTTATTTTAATAAATAGTTGACATGATTGGTAGTTGGTTGGCCTTAGAATAATATGTTGGAGAAATTAAACTGTGTTTCGCTCAGGATTAGAAAAATAAAACACTCTAAAATGATTGGGTAATCATTTTATTATTGCCAACATTTTGACTTAACTTGTAAGTCATTATCTGGGTTGAAATACAATACACTCTATTACAGGTCTAAAAACTATAGATTAGAATAATCTGACCGAGATCTGGTATGTTATGTCAGAAAATGATCCACAAAGCAAACTAAAAATTTAACTATACAAATATGAAAATTTAAATAAACTTGATGTGAATTGATATTGATGTATGGAGATATCTCCGGGGTAGGTTTATTCCATTGACTCTCATTTTAGTTCTGTATTTTGAGATGTGACCATCATAGATCTCTATCTCAGAGATCTCTCCATACATTATTTTCAATACTCATAAAGTTGATTTATATTTCCATATTTGTATAGTTAAATTTTGAGTTTGTTCTGTATATCATTTTATGTCATAACATACCACATCATAGTTTGTTTATTCCAATCTATATTTTTAGATGTATTTGTATTTCAGTCCTGATGATGACAAATTAAATCAAAATATTGGCAATATGAAGATTTTATTTTTCTTATTGGGCCGGAACCCTGATTAATTTCTCCAGCATAATAATACTCGAAGGCCAACAAACCATCAACCGGATGTGTATCTAATGTGCTGATTTGCAATTATCGACTCCCTCTGAAGGCTATTGAAACTTTTTCCCTTGAATTTCATGTAAAATTTTCCAAAGTTTTTATACATGTATGTATGCAAACAGAACATATAACAAATTCATGTCCGAAATGCTAAAATTTTCATTTATTTGAACAGAAATTAAAATTATAAACCATGGGAAATTTTCTCTGTATGGGTTCAACCATTTTAGTGTATTTACTTAACAATATAATTATTTGTACAGAATATTTCTTGTTTTTAATATGTAGGTTTATTGCAGTTTAAAAATTTGTTTCAAAGTGGCAGTTTGAATAGCTTCCTTGAGATAAATAGATAACTGTATGTAGAATAAAAATTGATTAGTAAATATCTTTAGAATAAAACCATATCTAGTAAACTAAATAAAAATAAAATAAAATGAAACTATATGTAGAATAAAAGTCAATTTTTTATAATCAGAATACATTAATTCTTCTCAAGGTTTCTTAATAATTTTATGAAATTTTTAATGTTCCGCCATATAAGTTAATAAATATTATAAAATTAAAATAATAAAGTCCCTTATACATGTCAGTTTAATCAAAGAGTTCAGCTATTCTTTTGTTACCTTTTCATAGTACTATTTTAAATATTTGTCCAAAAGCTTTTTGATTCTCTTAGAATGAGTTTATTAGAAAAGTTATGATAAATGGAACATATTTCAGCCTTTCATAATTATAATTTGTACTCTGTCATAATATAACTTCCAAATCAAGCTCAAAAATGTATTCTGAGATGATTTTAGTTGGGGTTCGGTCAAGGTATATCAATATATCACATTATATGATATCCCATTATATTGTTGCAATTCTCTATTATATTAATTTCAATTATGATTGTATTCTCATGACATTGTATTTCTACAGCCCTGAAGATGGCTTGCAATTTAAGCCGAAATGTTGGCAGATAATCCTTTATTAATAAATACATTTTTCAAATTTGTTTTTTGGATATACCTTGACCGAACCCCAACTAAAATCATCTCAGAATAATATCTACGGTCAAAAAAACTCTCCTTTTCAAAATTGTATTTTTGATCACCTGTAAAATTATTTAAAAATGAATAATTTTTTAATAAAAAAATTTTCCATACCTGCCAGCATTATTACAAGTTTGTGGATTGATTGTTTTAATGATAATCATCATTCCTGAACAGAGCTTCTGCTCTTAATAATTTTGTTATGAATTAAAACGCAGCTCTTAAGATATGACAGACCTTAATCTGTAAAGTAAATGGGTCTTTTCAATCAAGCCTGATGGACTTAGTCTAACTATAAGTTTTCAATTTGCTAATACACTGCCGGACGAAATTAAAGGATCACTTACAAATATTTATATTATTATTGAATAAGAGATAAAAATTAAAATTCATTGCCCGACTGGACTTCGTGTTGTATCTTATCCAATTAATCCTGTACCTGTTTATATTCCCACCCGTTTATGGAGAAAAGGGTCAGTTAATCCACTTCTTTTCTTTCTTCCTATCAGTAAATGGTTAGTTGTTAGCAAAGATTCATCTTATTGAAGATTTTCTAACATTTAAGAGACTTTAGTTTTTACTTGTGAGTTTAGTAAGAACGTTATGATGGCCAACAGAAGAGCATTGACCGAAGAGGAATCAATTCGTACTGTTGCTTTGAGTGAAGAAGGGATTTCTCAAAGGCATATTGCGCAACGGCTCCAACGGTCACAATCTGTAGTGTCCAGGGTGCTTAATAGGCACCCTCGAACTGGAGGGTATACAAGAAGAGTCGGACAAGGCCGTCCGAGGTCAACTTCCCACCGTGACGAGAGATATTTGCAACTGCATGCTCTTCGGGGTCGCCGATCAACTGATAACAGTCTGCGTGGTCTCCTCCAGTGGTTCAGGAATGTGCAAATTTCAGAGCGAACCGTGAGAAGACGACTCAACGATTATGGATTGACCTCCCATCCTTCAGTTACTGGACCTCTTCTCTCCATGGAACACCGGGTTGAGCGCTTGAGGTTTGATCGGGAGCACCTAAACTGGACTCAGGAAGATTGGAGCCTCGTATTATTCAGCGATGAGTCAAGATTCTGTCTCCGATCTCCAGATGGACGGGAAAAGGTATGGTGAAGGCGGGGAGAGAGGTATGCTCCATGGACTTTTTCTCCAAGGGTTGCGTTTGATGGTGGGTCAGTGATGGTGTGGGGGGGCATAAATTTAAACTCCCGTACAGAGTTGGTTCTTGTGAACCGTGGCTCTATAACTGCTGACAGATACATTAGGGAGGTACTTGAGCCACATGTAATACCTTTCGCCAGAAATATCACAGGTAACTTTATTTTTATGCACGATAATGCCCGACCTCACGTTGTTCGATCAGTGCAAAATTTCCTCAGACAAGAAGAAATTGACGTTATGGTTTGGTCACCCAGAAGTCCAGATATGAACCCAATAGAGCATGTATGGGACATGCTTGGAAGACGTGTCCGCGCCCGAGACCCACAAAATTTGACAGATTTAAGGGAAATGTTAGTGGAAGAGTGGAACGACATCCCAGAACAACATGTAAGAGCCCTGGTCGCTGGAATGGGCAGGAGAATAGAAGCAATTATCAAAGCTAGAGGTGGGAATACCAATTATAATTATTGATATTATCAATAATTATTGATCATTTTCCTCGAATTCTTCCTTTTTATTCAGTTTTGTTATTTCATTTCATTTCAAAGATTTACTTTTTCATTTTGAGACTTTGATTTGTTTTCCTATTAAAAATTTCTAGAAAATAATTTTTTATTACCCTTATAATAAAGTGTGACTTCCAAAGAAAAAAGAATATTTTCAAAAATACCCTATACAGTTCAGTAATTTCAAAATATTGAAGTGATCCTTTAATTTTGTCCGGCAGTGTATTTGTTAGTAAGGTTTCCTGGTGTATGTAGCCTACTATTTTTATCTGATTCAGTTTATTAAGTAAGGCTTTTCTATGCTTGCAGTTAAAAAGCCTCGAGCCAAAAAAGGCGAAGGAGAAAAGAAACCTAAGAAAGCACCTGTAGAAAAGAAAAAACCTACTGAAAAGAAGCCAGCTGCCAAACGGCCTAAGAAGAAAGCTGAATCAGATGAGTCTGATGACATGTTTTCATCGCCTCTTGTCAAGTCTAAGGTAATTATTCTGTTTCATTGATGATAAGGTAGCTAATTTTTTTTGGTTGTAAGTTCAGGAAATAAATCTTCTTATAATTATAATTCTAGTTTATGTTTTTAGGAAAAATGGAAACTTTCTTTCTGTGTATATGCATGCTTATGTATCAAGCACATCTATATTTTTATATAACATCAAAGAGCCTTTAGTCCCGAATGTGGTTTTGTCAAATGCTCCCGAGACTGTTGTCAATTTTAAACCTTATAGTGATTTTAGTATAGATAGTTAATAAAGTTATTTATATTGTTCTTTCACTTATTCAAATTTCTTATTTAATTTTGCCATATTAATTAGATGATTAGCTTATTTCAAATTTATAATTTATCAGAATATACAAATGTAGTCTTATATTTTCTAATGTTTAATAAATTAATTATGATTTAGAATAATTATTAAATATGTTACTACATTATTCAGGCATTACAACTGACCTGTGTTAAATGAAAACCAAGCTTGTAAATTTTATTTTTCAGAGAAATAAGTCGCTAAAATTTAGTTGAAAGTGAGGAATACTTAGTTCGTTAATTAACCAAATGAGCAATATGGGTTGATTTGATAACATTATTTGCTAAGTAAAATATGAGTTCTCAAATATTTTAAAAATCCTTAATCTGATTTACAAAAAATACTCTTGTGAGAGAAATTAAACAAAATCAATATATATATATATATATATATATATATATATATATATATATATATATATATATATATATATATATATATATATATATATATATATATATATATATATATATATATATATATATATATATATATATATATATATATATATATATATATATATATATATATATATATATATATATATATATATATATATATATATATATATATATATATATATATATATATATATATATATATATATATATATATATATATATATATATATATATATATATATATATATATATATATATATATATATATATATATATATATATATATATATATATATATATATATATATATATATATATATATATATATATATATATATATATATATATATATATATATATATATATATATATATATATATATATATATATATATATATATATATATATATATATATATATATATATATATATATATATATATATATATATATATATATATATATATATATATATATATATATANTTATTTATTTTAAAGGCCAAAAAGAAGAAGCTTTCAGCATCAGATGATGATGAAAACCTGGACATGCCTACTCCTCTCCCACGCCAGTCAATTGGCCGAGCCAGAAAACCTGTTAAATATAAATTTGATGTAGATAGTAGTGGAACTGGTAGTGATAGTGATTACTAGAAAATTATTTTATGTCATTGATTTAGTTTTTCCTTATTTTAAAATTATTTTTATTATTTGTCCCTCGCCACTTCTTTGTACATATATATTTTATTTTAATACTGTATTATATATTAATAGAATCTTATTCTATTTTTTTATTGTGAAGAAAATTAGTTATAATTTCATTATTTATTTACCAGCTTCAGAACTACTGTAGATTAATTGTACAAAAAATTAGTTTATATTGTTTGTTCTGTTTTCTTTTGTTTTGTTCCTTTTTTTTTAAATATTAACTGAGTGGATGAAACATGAGCTAACCTAATAGCAGATTATTCATTAATTATCAAGAGAAACTTTAAATTGTAAATCATTTCATTAAAGTTTCTTTTAATGCATGTGACGTATATGTTTTGTGACTTTACATATAGCATATATAAAACAGCCTTTAACTTAATTTAAACTTAGTATTAAGAATCTTTGTAAGTATTTCTTAATTTATTCAAGTATTTTTAAATTTGTAATTAAATTACCTTAAATGTCCTAGTAAATTTATGGATTTGTATATTTTATGAAATTAAACATGCTTTAATGAAAGAGCACCTTCTTTTTAAATATTCGACTAATTATTTTCAATATCCCTGCTGTTAACTTATAATTTACTTTCTCTTCCAGTATAGAAATTATGAGCATGAAATGTGTGTATTTAATTCAAAATTGCCTCCAAGTATTTAGGAAATTTATAGGTTTAATATAAAAAGACTATTAGGTATGGGAAATCTATAGTTTGCTATAAAAATCTATAGTTTTAATAATTATTTAATTTTTTTCTCTTATTTATGAAGGTTTATAGCTTACACCTTCTTTTTGAACAGCAAAAAACAAGACTGTCATGGAGGAGTTGTGTTAACTGAGCATTTTTTTTTTTCATTTGTATCTTAAAAGATGGGCCTATATCAGAATAAAAATATTTTTAAAATAAATTCTATTTTCTAGATTAATGTATTTTATGTGAGTTAATTTTTTTTTTCCTTCTCCCTAAAAACTTTTGTATGTGTGTGTGTAAGTATGTATGTATATTAAATATATTTTTTCAAATTGGAATTGTAACCCCTCGGTGCAGGGTTAATTCAGTTAAATTCATTTTTCCTGTAACCATTTCAAATTTTCTCAAGTACATATCAGGATCAGAAAAATAAAATACTCCAAAATTATTGGTTGATTGTTTTATTATTGCCTACGTTAAGCATTATCATTGAAACTTGTAAGTCATCATCAGGGCTGAAATATAATACACCCTGTTACACTTATAGAATTATAGATTGGTATGAACAGAGATATGTTATGTTATCTGACAGAAAAAAGATTTACAGATTAAACTAAAAGATTTTACAATGAAATTTTTTAAATGAAAAATTAAATCAACTTTATACGAACC
This sequence comes from Oncopeltus fasciatus, assembly GCA_000696205.2. NCBI lineage: Eukaryota > Metazoa > Arthropoda > Insecta > Hemiptera > Lygaeidae > Oncopeltus > Oncopeltus fasciatus. The sequence goes on along the minus strand of KZ808408.1, from coordinate 4,020 downwards.
AATGGATTTGTATGGAGAGATCTCCATCATCACATCTCAGAGTGCAGAACTAATCTGAGATACAACTGGTGATATAAGGTGAGAGGGGTTTGTCGGCACACTTCAAAGGTAGGTAACAATGGTCGGGCTAATCCTTTCAAAGAAAAGTTGGAAAGGCAGATGCCAGGGATTATTTACCTGAAATTTTCTGTTGAAATAAATGGAATTGCAATAAGCTGAGGAAATATTATCTTTCTCCTGCCTATCATCAATAGGTAGGATTGAAATAGCACCTTCCAAAATCAGCCTTTTCTTAAGGAAAAGCTCATAGACAAGGACAGAAACTTGATTAAAAGCAGGTGTGTGGTTGTTGCTAATAGCATGAAGGGAGAGGGCCGAATAATTTGTATAACGATTCTTAATGTTGTATTGATGTTTTAATCTTCTATTAAGATGGATGGTTCTTGGTTTGGCCAATATATAAAAGCGAACAATTTTTATCTGAACATGGAATTAGGTATATTACGTTAGACTGCTGAGAAGTAAGTATAGGATCTTTCAGGGAAGTATAAAATTGCCTTAATTTATTATTGGTGTGGGGGCCTGAATAGAGGTTCTGCAGGTTGGACTTAAGGTGTTTTTTATTTTATTTTATCTGTAAGGGGAGGAATGTAGGGTAGAGAGCGAAAAATGTTTCAATCAATTATTTTTTTATTAAAATAATGAATTGGTTTCAACAGAGAATATGCATAGTTAGAAAGCAGTTCTAAATGAACTCCAAATCAACTAACCAGCTCTTTCACCAGAACATAGGTGAATGTCACAGCTTCTTGATTTTCAAGGGCATAAGCTTCTACCCATTTGCTAAAATAATCAATGAACACAAGGATCTAATTTCCTTTCTGTCCTTTTAATCTGTCTCAGGAAATCGACCTGCCACATCAATGACTACCTGTTCAAATGGTCTTCCCTCCTTGCATTTGCTCATTGGGGTTTTTGCCTATTCATTGAACCATTAGAAGCTGCTCGAATGGTACATCATCTATACCAATCCATTATATCATCCTTAAGTTGACAGACACAATAGAATCATTGTTGAACTCTTTCAAAGTGAGATGTGGCTCCAGATGTCCTCCAGAGGATCTGTCGTGAAGCTCCTTAAATACCTCGGGCACCTTATGTTTCAGAACAATAAGTTGAGGTCTTTTATGGTCTCCTTTCTTGGACTCCACAGTCCTCAGTAGAATTTTCTAAAGTAGCTAAATTTTCTGATAATTTATTTTCTAGGGCAGTAGAATTTTCAACAAACTTATTTTCTAAAGTAACTGGATTTTTGATAATTTATTTTCTAAATCAATTGAATATTCTTGAAAATTTATTTTCTAAAGTATGTGATTATTTATAATCTAAAACATCTGAATTTTCTGACGATTTATTTTTTAAAGTAACAGATAATTTAGTTATTCTGTTAAGAAAAAAAAAAAAAAAAAAAAAAAGTTTGTTTCAGGATCTTTGCCTGCCTGTATTAGAGCTTGACACAGGCGTTGTTTTAATACTAATTTCCATCCAGAAATATTCAGATCAAGCTCCTCCAACTCTCTTTTTTAAATCTGCTACTTTCTAGATCCTTTGGCCTGAGAGACTAAAATGTAGAAAATAAAATTTATACAAAACCATAGCCCTCAAAAATCACAAAATATCTATCCCACTTCATAACACCAAATTGTTATGGGCTATGGGTCAATAATAATTTAGAACAAAGATGAATTGAAGTAAATTTGTTATAACAAATAAGTACACCTACTACACAACTAACTAATAAATAAATAAATAGAAAATATAAATTACAGCTAATTAACAAATGAATTAAATGTGCTTATTTACTAAGAGGCATCAAAAAACTTGTTAAGTATTCTACACTTACTAATTTCTGTCACTAACATTTCACTGTCACTGGCACTGCAAAGGCCACGACCAGCCCGACTCTCCGAGACACGCGATGTGATATGGAAACGGACTGATTTGAGGGCTCCTGGTGATCTGCTTTTAAGGAAGGGCCAAGGCAAGCCTAAATGAATCTAATAACTTTTCTGGCAAAATGTGATTTCCTCTTTTAAGTAGAGTGGTGGCAGGAGGAAACGGCCACCTTTAATTGGCTCCTTCTCATAAGGGTCTGGTATCAGTCACTTCACATTACCTTTTTCCTCAGTATTTAACAATATTCCCTCAGGATAAAGGGTTCTCACATGCTTGAATAGAAATTGGATATGTACTTTGAGAAGGTTCAATGATAGAAGCAGAGGATTAATTATTAATAAGTTTAAAGGAATATTTGAGGTAAGTTAGTTGGTTGTTAAAAAGACACATACAGCTTTCAGAATATTTATTGGAGATAGAACTAATATAAAGAGGTTTAAGTTTTATACAAAATATTTAAACATCAGCTTTAAGTTGTACTCCAGTTAATTGTACTTTCTCTCCAGGCTTGAAAGCAGGCATTCCAAGATATGGACAACTAGCACATCTGAATGCATCTCCTAAATAACACTTTAAAAAAAAAAAGAGCCAATTAAATATTATGGACAATGCAATCAACATATTTTTCCATTATTTAAAATACCTTTATTTATTACACATTTATAACTTAAATCTGGCTAACTCATGATCTATGAGTATCTGAGTGAAAATGAAATCAATAAAATATAGTTAAAGAATTCAGAATTTATAAATACTTTTAGTAATAATTTAATTTACATATGCTCCTTTTATGTAATAGGGTTGAGGCAGAAGAATGTCTACAATTTTTTAATCATATTAAATAGGCCTTAAAATTAAATTCAGATAATTTTTTTTAAATTTAAAATGATATCCAATTAAACAAAGGCCCATTGAGACATAACACACGTTACCCTATAGCTATCTAGTGGGTAAACCTGATAGGCTGAGAAAAATAAGGGAGAATAATTAAACTGCCTCTGGACTGTAAGCCTCATATGTAGGTACCTGCTAACAATTTGCCAGGAAAAAAAAAAGTAATGTAAGAAATGTCCCAACCTTCAACAACTGAAATCTTAAGCCTGCTAGAGCTTGCTGAATATTGCAAGAGAGTAACAGAGGATACAGTAAGCCAATCCTACAAGCAGGTTGGCTTCAACTAATCAATTTAATTCTTAATATATGCAAAACACGTGCATGAATAAACTTTTTTCTCTCATAGAAAATTTCTGTCTTGCATTAATTGCAAATTAATAAAACATATTTTTCATATTTAGGCTAAGAGATATGGGGACCTCCAGCTGGCATGTTACAGTCACTGGCCTTCCAGGCAAGAACATTTTTGTTCTGTACTGTACTCACCAAATACTCAGTGCACAATACACTACATCACCCGACACGATAAAAAGAACATTTATGCTAATAATAATTTTATATCTTACATCATGTGGTCCAGCACAGTAGATCTAACACCTGCAGATACAAATTTGTCAATTGGGAAATACAAAGCTCAGTGTAATTAAATTTTACTCAGGATAGGTCAGCCTGGATGTTCTTGTAAAGGAGATCTTCACTGATTCCAGGATCTTGGCCTACATACAAGTGTTTCCCAAAAGTGCTACAAGGAAACAACTGGCTTCCTTGTGTAGTACCTAACACAGTTTTCTTATGTTTAAAAGAACCAAGGTCCTATTTCTGGAATTGCCTAGGCCAGCCTTGCTTTCTATAAAAAGAGAACCTCTGGAGCATTTAAATCAGAACAATATTTAGCTTAATAATTACATTCAGTTTGTAATTCTTTAGTACTATTATTATTAAAACTAATAAGAGCTCTTTCATTCAATAAATTCATATTATATTGATACAAAAACTATATGCACTTAACATGTGAGAATGGTCGGGGTTTCGGCCAGGAAGAAAAAAATATACACCAAAATTTGGAGTAATATTTTTATTTATGCCAACGTTTCGGCTTAGCTAGAAAGCCATCATCAGGGCAATGGCGTTGAGTGGAGAAATCTCCCCAGGGTGGTTGTTCACATTGTA
>KZ808407.1:224224-236999 GCA_000696205.2 Oncopeltus fasciatus | reverse complement strand
CACACACACACACACACACACACGCACGCACGCACATATATTTATTATTATATATATATATACATAAAACCTAATATATAGCAAACTCTCTCAATAGCCGATTGTATTATTTATTACCTTAATTAATCTTTTACATCAATGCGTCATATGTTTCGGGAGGAAATGTTCAAAGGTAAAAAAAAAAAATAAATAATATTAAACACAAAATACAACTAACACATTATTATTGGAACTTATAAACATACCGCTATGACACAAAAAAAATGTATTATTAACTTGAATTTGTCTAAATAACGAAAATATTCTCCCACTCGTAGTAAATGTCCCGCATCTATATATATAATAGGATGTGTGTGTATGTATGTAACGTATGGACTTTAAAACGGCTTGGCCGATTTTGATGAAATTTTCAGGGAATCCTCAGAATATTTAGGCGGGTCACTCTGTGAAGTCTAATTTTTTATTTATTTTTGGTCTGCGGGCGGAGGGGCATGGCAAAATCAAATTTTCATTTCCAATTTGCCTTAAATACATGTGTTTCTTTTTTTATTGAGCCCATATCTACACCATATGTAAATTATTCTGTGAAAAACTTCATGATAGGTATTCCAATTTTTATTGGAATTTTTATTTGAAGGTTGTAAATTTCGTTAAAAACTCTATTTAAATCATGTGATAATACAACACTAATGTTGGCCTAGGGCCAGCAATATCCTAAAAAAAATTTTTGGCAAAACAAAGTTTGCTGGGTCTGCTAGTACTCTCATAGAAAAGAACTTCCCTCTTAAGGATTGCAATTTACTCAAATCCTATTCCACCTTTCCTACTTCTGAGCTGCTTAATACTGTATAGTGTCAACGAACTAATTACTTGTTTTTTGTTAAAAATAATTCAAACTAATTATTTGTTAGGTATTCTTAAAATAAAACTGAAAGCAATGCAAAATATTTTGGTACTCCCCTTTCCATAATTTATTATCATAAAACTTATCAGTTGGATAGGTGACTCCTCATCACTTCATATTCTTCGGAATATCATTATCTTGGCATGATGCTAATGTGATTTGGAAATGCTTATATTATAAGGAAACAATGGTCATTTATCACTTTTGCGCAAGGGACAACTATGAATTACTTGACTATGATTATATGCAAAAAACAGATAATTGTGCTTACACTCCCTTTTTAAAATATTTTTGTTTAAATTTAAAATTAAAAATCACTGTTGTTGTACATGATTAATTAATATCCTAATCTTACTTGATAGTTATCTAGGGATTTGGTTATAAAAATAAGATATGCTTATATCATGAATGCATTCCTTATCAGAAGTGTTAAGAGCCATTAAACTATTTTTAATAGTATAATTGAAGATTTCCTATCATAAAAAAAAAAAAAAACAGTTTAGTTATATTTTTTGATATGTAAATAAAGAATTTGGTTGAATTAATTAAAGGTAAAGAATCAATGTAGGATGTGAAATTCTCAAAGTTGACTTACTGCTAAGTTATTTTATAACAGAATGCTGTTTATCACTTCTGTTAATTAGCCTATTAAAGTTGTGATAATTATCTTATTGGATACAATTTTTCAGATAAAAAATGTTAATTATTTGATTAATGAAATATTTCTTTATTTAAAATTATTGTTTAAATTACTCTTCGCAGCATTTGTTTCTACGATTTTTTAAAGAATATTGCAAGGCATTTGTGAAGAATATTTGTGAACATTGCCATTGAACCTCCGCATATAAAACCAGTTAATATAATTGTACCATATCTAGTAGGAGTGTTTTTTTTTAGAATTTCACAAAGTTGTAAATATGTTCATTACTTATTTAACTTTATTTAAAGATATTGTATATTTTATTGTGAAGTAAGTTTCTAAAAGTTCCTATTTAACCTCTTCTATTAATTGTCAATCACAGTTATTTGTATTACATATTACTTGTAATAATTAAAGATTCATCTCAATTATGCAGTTTTTCCAAAAAAAATATTCTCTGTTTTAACGAAGTATTTTGTTTAGTATCTTACAGCTTACCATACGATTCCTAAATAGAGCTCGTTAGATTTTATTCTTTTCACGCTCAACTTAATCTATGATTGTCTATATAAAAATCAATCAATGTGATATCTTTTAAATCAAGCTGACTAATATATCTTTGACTGATTTCTATGATTAATTTTTAATGATTCTTTATTATGATGAGATGCCTTTAGTGAGCTTGGTATGATATGCTCACAAACTCATCTGATATTGTGGAGGTTAAAGCAATATAAACTCTAAAATAATATAGAGATCAAATAACAATAATATCAAATTTTCTACATTACTTCTCAAATTAGTTTTGTGTTGTGTACTGATTTCTGAGCCTCATCAATCAAAGACGACAGTATAATGTTTTACTTAGAATACAAATTTGTAATAAAAAATCTTCCATACCCTGTTCTATTGTCTTGAGTTTTTGCAGTGTATTGTATCCTAAAACCATACTTTGGGGTTTGTGAAATTCCATTACTAAACTGATTATTATTATTTCCTTTAAGCATCATTAATACTAATTAATTACTAGTGATAAGCATAGTGAAAATATGTATGTACACGAACATATGCATGTGCACCCACATATACAAATATATATATATATATAAAAATATGTTTTTTTTTTTTTTTATACATCGCGGATCAACTGTTGATGGTCATTAGTGCTAATATATATATATATATAATATTCATATGTGTGTATGTTTTTATATATGTTTAGAATATACATATAAAGAGAATTTTCACAGTGCTTAACATGTTTAAAAGGTGAATTTCTATATAAATTCAATTTTTAGACTCAGGTACTATTTCTACTTGTTTTATACAAGTATTTATATTAAATATAGTGTCTTTCCAGTCTGAGAAGAGGATATTTTAGGTAAAAAAGTTGTTTGTAAAAGGCTAGTGTTATTTATAACAAATGAATTATATTTGTATTAAACTTTCATTAGAATAATCATTGTATGTATATATTCTTTTGTATTTTATATAATGATTATTTTGCATATGTTAGGTAACATACATTTTAAATTTTTTTTCTATAATTTAATGAATTTTGTGTTTGTATTATTTACATTTATTAAATTATGAAAATCTACTTAATCATGTAAGTTTTGTTATTTTCATGTTCCCGATTTCTACTTTCCACTTTAATAATGGTGTGGCGGCGTTTTCGCTGGTTCGAATGTAGTTAATAAATAATAAATATTTAATATTAAAATAAAAGAAAAAGAAAGAAAAATTGAATATAATAGGTAACAACTTACAAGGTAGTTTCAGCAAGCAGCTCGGTCCTCGCGCTCACCTGCAGTCCTTCCTCCAAAGCGGCCCTGAAATTAAAGGTCTCTAACTCGGCCAAGAGAAAAACCCAAAAATTCAGAGCACTTACCTTCTGGGAATGCGTGGCAGCCGTGAGTGGACGAGGAGTAATGGACTGTATTGTGANTAGGCTTCGACGGTCGTCAGATGTATTTACCGTTTCTTCTTCCGGGTTGGACCGTGTCAAGTTGTTGATAGTTGCCGAGCTTTCGCACATCATGTGATGGCTTCTTCAGGGCTGAGTAGAGAGTGAGAGCTGTTTTTTAAATCCAGGTGGTACTCAGGTGGTGTATGATCCCGGCGCGGTCTGGTCCTTGGGCGAAGCCTGCCTTCTCGTTGGTTGATACTGTGTACTGGCGGCTGGTCTCTGGAGTAGTTAGGTAGTTGGTCACTGATTGGTTGGATCCTCTTGTCGATTAACGCTGGTTTCCAATTCTTGCTGAGTCTGTATCCGTCTTCCCTGTTGATTTAAAAAACAGCTATCATTCTCTACTCAGCCCTGAAGAAGCCATCACATGATGTGCGAAAGTTCGGCAACTATCAACAACTTGACACGGTCCAACCCGGAAGAAGAAACGGTAAATACATCTGACGACCGTCGAAGCCTACATGAACATACTTTAATATACTTCTCCTTCAACATTATTATGAAGCTTTATTTTCCTCACTCTCTCTTCCTCAAATAATTGTCCTTTTTCGTTGTTGTTTGTGAACTTTCCTAAAAATCACAAATTTTAATTTTTATTGACAAATTTTTAAATTTGTTTCACAAAACTTTATAAATATTATTTTTATTTTGATATTTTATCCCGTGAAATTTTAAACAATTAAATGCAAGCGAATAGAATAAAAAATCTAACAGTCCCAGCCAGGGCTCGAATCTGTATCTCCTGCTATCCAGGCAAGCTCGTTAGCCATTTACGCCACCGAGACAAGCCAGATAAACTATTTAATTTCCAGCACTAGTGTCGAGAGTCTAATCTCCGAGAAAGACGAATATGTCTTATGCTGGAAGGAGCTAAGATTGTCAAGCTATTTAAACCTGGCTGGGACAGTTAGATTTTTAATTCTATTCCCTTGCACTTAATTTTTTGAATACAAATTAATTTTTCACTAAACAAGTTATGTACTTCTTTTAGTGAATTTAAAAGGAACTTTTTTTTAGAAAAATTTTCTCTTATTTTGTATGCATGTGTGTGTGTGTCTCTTTATGTATAGTTAATTATGGAAAACTCACTACTTCCCAAATTTTTATCTTGAAAGGTCAAGGTTCTTCTCACTACAAAAAATAATAAATAGGTGATCATATGGTTTCAAAGTTTTTAAAAATAGTTTACTCTTTAATGCCAATGTTTTGGCTTGGAATACAAGCTATCTTCAGGGCTGAAAATCACAAAAGGTAAATTCTAGAGCCAATGTGATATTTCAAAATTTCAAATATAATGGGATTTACAAAAAATTAGTACTAGGAAATAAAATGTATGTATCATACTATACATAAAGTTCTATGTGAAAATAATTTATTAAAAATAATATGATCCTGATATTTGCAATATGACCCTCAATGATCTCAGCTCTGTCCTAGCTGTTTTTCTGAAACAATTTCTTCCAATGCTTTGAGGCTAGTAGTTAATCCTACATCACTAGAATTGCACATAAGTTTATTATATTTATAATTGAGTGTTTTATTAACATAATTGTGGTAAATAAAGCTATAATAAAACATGAATATAGTATGTAAGATATTTAAGAAATAAAATGTTGAAGTTACCTAAATTTCAATGGGCTTCCTTTATTAAAAAACATTAATTTGTTGAAATTTCATGTTTAAATAGTTTGAAGAATGTCAGTTTCAAAATTAATTTATATCATTGCAAAGTGTTTAGCTAGACTTATACTTGAGCTTAAAATCTTCAAGGCTCCATTCTTAATAAGTCGTCAAACAGAAACCTCTCTACTTTTAAATTTCTTTTAGCACTATATCATCTGGCATCATTATTAATTATTAAGCACAGACTAAAATTTAATTTGTTATTANTTCATTATCTGTTTGAAATAAAATATAATTCGAGTAAAAGATATGTGCTTGCCTACTGTAGTCTATCCAGAGACTCCGACTTCTTATCTCATCAGCTGTAATGAAGATTAAACATTAAGGGGAATAAACACCAGATGTGAAGAACATGTATGTTAAACATCACTAAACAAACTGGGAACGAACATTTAATGGTCAAACTACGATAATGCAAAGCCAGCACAATGAACTGTCCAAACCACATTGATGACAAGTAACTAGACTGACTGAGGTGAGACCTCCGCTTGGGTTAGTGAAGAACTGAAAATATCAGAGGCGTGTCTTGCACTTAGACCCTTCCACTGAAGACATCCAGCGAGAAAATATGTGACCTCCAAGTAAACTTTCAAAATAACTACAATCCACAATATACAATTGATTTTACTTATTCATCACTTCGATTAGTTTACTTAATGACATTTAGTAATTACAATACATAATTATGATAATTGAATTTATTACCAAACCCATACTAATACAAAACACACACACTCACATATAAGAAGTGTGGCTATTAATAAAATAACGAGACTATTTCTGTAAAATATTTTATTTAACATTTATACATATTTAGTTATTATCACCTTCAATGTACACCCTTCCTCTAGCCTCGCTCCTTGAGAATTTTTCATAGTTGCAAATAGTGCTTGAAGTCTTGTTCTGTGAGCTCCTGCATAAAGCCTGCCTCTTTTTCTTTCGTTGCTTCAACGGGCGGAAATATGTTCCTCTTAATGCAGATATGACCTGGGGAACAGATAAAAGTCACATGGTGCCAGATCAGGCGAATAGTCTTAATATGGGATGTTTTAATTAGCTAGAAACATCTTGACAGACACTGCTTTGTGAGCCGGTGTTGAAAAAACATTTTTCTGCATTCCTGTGAATGTCGAAAAAATGACATTTCATCATTGCTTTGAATTTTGATTTGCCCCATTCAAGTTTTTCTAGCTTTTGTGAGGTTGGACCCTTCCAATCCATAGATTGACATTTTATTTTGGGATCGAAAGTGAAAAGCCAAGATTCGTCTCATGTTATGACTCCAAAAAGTTCGGATCAACTGTAATGTCATCTAAATGACAGTACACACTTTTTTATGAGCTTCTTTTTGTTCGATTGTGGGAACTGTAGTCACCACTGTCGCACACACTTTTTGCTTGTAAAAATTGTATAAAATTTGCCTTACGCATTATTTGTGAATTCCAACAGTTTCAGCAATCTCACGAATTGTAAACCGGTGGTCTGATTTGACCAACCTTTTCGATATTTTCATCTGTTTTGGACGTGGAAGGGCGACCAGGGTGATGACCACCTTATAACAATCTCCAACCTCTTCTCGACCATCTTGGATAAGCTTGAACCACTCAAAAACTCATGCACGTGATTAACATTCATCGCCTAAACTTATTTTAATAAACGATAAGTTACAGTAGGGGTTTTACCAAAATTCAAATGAAATTTCACAATTCGTTGCTCTACTGTTACACTTATCATGTTTTTGGCGAAACGAAACGAAACAAACACCTCTTACATAAACGAAGGTTACGTCCAGATTGATTTCTTGACAAACACGATAGGCACTGAAATTGAAAGAGAAGGCTTTACGCTGCACAGCTATCAGTCGTTCACATTCAACAATGTCGTTCACTTTCACTGTCTGTATTCAACTGCAGCAACTTGAATACAGGCAGTGACAGTGAATGCATGTATTCGGCCAGAAGATGGACAATGTCCGAAAGCGCTCGCCAACAGAAGATGGTTTGCAGAAACCAATGAAGACGGACAATGGAAGGTATGACAGTTAGAAAGGATAATTAAAAAACATTTATGTGGGACTAAATGAAATATTATCCCTCATATAAAATCAGATACCTAAACTTACATTTTTCTGGTATAATTAAATAATAAATTTACTTATTCACCTGATACCTATTTAAGTTGATCAATGAAAATAAATAAAAGGGGTGTATAACAAAAAAAGACTGTTGTATAAAACTCAAGATTTCCAAGTATTGTAAATGTTTTAATCCTACTAAATATTTACCAATATTCAACAATCCATTTGGAGTATTCACTAAGCACATTAAATGCCATTCAACTTCTTCAAAATAAGCCTCAGAAAGAAGATACATGATGGTGTCCTATAAAATTTTTGTAAATTTAAGGCATTATTATAAAAAAAATTTCACAACCACTAAAGCAACTCGTGAAATTATTAAATATGAAAAGGGAAGGTGTTCTTAGTTACATCCAGCTTTTCCATGGATACTGCTGACTGCCTACATTGCACTTTTCTAATAGTAGAAAAGTGTTTAAATAGATAAGGCCAGGCATATTCAGTAGCATTGTCTTTCGCTCTCTGATGTTCTGCCAGTCATTATGCCCGTATAGCTATTTGTAATAAAGTTACTTTTTAAAAGCCGAATTAGTGTTCATTATATTTAACTCTAGACCAGCTCACTGTGTGGCATTGGTCTGAAAAAATTAGAAGTCCACAATGGGGGAGGTGAGAAAGAGCAGTAGACTGATTAAACTTAGAGGTTAAAAATTAGTGAAAATTTTTAGAAAACCCTTCTGAGATTTAACCAGAATATTACAAGTACAGGAAAAATCTGAATAACTATTGAATTGTGGTCCAATATCTCTTTCACAGCCATCCTAAAGAATGGTATCAGCAATGGATCAAGTAATTGGATAACGGATGGCAAATGACGGTCGATAACAATGGACTATACCTAGAGTATTAATTGTATTTGATATTAAATAACAATACAAATATTTGTTTGAAAAAAAGTTATTTTTTAAAAATATATGAAGTATACTATATATACACATATAAGAAGAGGAGGGGAAAAAAATACTATTTATATTTTTAGTTTTATTTGAAAATATATTATTTAAAAAATGTATTTATAATTATCACATTGCACTTTAATATCAAATGTCATTCCTTTTAAGGCTAGAAACATCACATGCAGCATTGAATGCACTCAGCTTAGAGTTGCTCAAGAAGTTGTCCATGGATCTGTTTCTTCTGGAGGTTTTGGCCTTCGGAACATGACAATATGGGGCTCTAGAAATAGAAAATACTTGTTAACTTAACTTTTTATAAAATAGCACAGATCTAGTGTGGAAAACAAATTTGTTTGTATGGAATTGTGATTTGTATAGGATGAGCAAGTTATTTCCTGAAGTTATGATGATTTTGAAGAATTTGATTTTGATAATACATAGTATGGCACAATAATGACCAAGTAATAAAATAAATATGCCTGAAACTTTGTTGGATATTAGTTTATTTATTAGTTTCAACCTTATGACTTGTGATGTAAACCATTATCACTTAATTTGCTGTCTTTGAAATGATAAACTCATCTCCCACAGAGGGCAAACTCCCTCCATATATCACTACAGTCCTTACAATGGCTCACATCATAAACTATAATATTGTATGCAATAAATAAAATAATAATTTTTTTTTCAAATATCGTTTACAACTAGTTAAAGCCTTCATCAACTTTGTACAAGACTCCTGACAGCCAACTAATATCAACCATTACATAGTAAGGCTTTGGGGTTTATTACACAAAAGCCTATGCTTTTTAATTTACACTTAATAATTTAAAATGACAAAATAAAAACCAGAAAATATTAAGTACTAAGCTCAACTTAATGAACTTGATAAGAATATTATTTTTCAAATTAAAATGAAAAATATGAAATAAAAAACATTAATTTTGTTGCTATATGAGGCAATATTCACCCTATGCAAGACATAAAATAAAATAAAAAATATCTACTTAAAAATACATATCTTTAATTTTTTGAAATAATTTGAAATATTCTTATTTAAACCCTTCACCAGGTGCTAGGATGTCCGTTGGACGGCAGTCAGCTGTTTTCATTATTATCAGGATGTGGAAATTTCTGTTGAATTTTTTTCTACCTGCTATTTGTCCTCTACAATGGGGGGGGGGGGGAAGTAAAACTAAGTCATTCAATGTACAGTGATAAGTTGTCACCTGCCCACTGTAGTACATCTAGCCCTTAGGGGAGTAATAAAATTTTCAACTAGTAAGTTGAATTACAATTATTTTTCCCAAGTTCTCATTTAATATTATAAATTTAATAAGTCTAATTCCTATGATTGACATAAAATATATTCTAAAATTAATATTCATTTGTTAATAGAGGTCCTATTTGCTACAACTAGAAGACATCCATAGAATAGCGGTAGGGAGTGATCTTCCTGTTGAAAGTGACAACGACCTTGGTGATGAGGAAATTCATCAAAAATCTCCCTACTACAAATCTAAAAAAAACCCTTATTATACCAGGGCTGAAAAAAAAAAAGAAAAAAAAAAAAAAACCCAGATTTTACCAATATTGGAGGTGCATTTTCAAAATTTATAAATATTGAAATGGTCGATGAAATTTTCCACTTTACAAATTTACACATATTAGTTATCAAAGAGAAATACGCCAGGGAGAGAAACTGAAAAACCACATCTACAGTGAAAATGTTAGCTCTATTGGGGCTTTTATATTAGATTGGGATGAAAAACCAACATCATATGGATGTAATTAAAATATGGTCGGCAGATGGAACAGGTTTAGAAATTGCAAGAGCAGTGATGAGCTACAAAATATTCCTTTGCTTGCTATGATGCATGCGATTTGATGATCTGTCAACAAAATTGGAGGGGTTAAAAACAAATGGGGTACAATTCGTTCAATAGTTGACAAATTTATACAGAATTGTAAGAACTCCTATGAAATAAGCGAATTTTTGACTATTGATGAAACATTAGTTCTTTTTAGAGGATGTTCTTTCATCAAAAACATCCCATTGAAGCCAGCGAAGTATGTTTTGAAACTTTTTACTTTGAGCAACCCAAAAAACGTTTATACAGGAAACATGGAAGTGTACATGGGGACTCAACCTTCAGGTTCGCATCAATGTTCAAATAAGCCAAAAGACACGTTGTCCACTGAATTTTAGAACGTGTTGTTAACCATAAACGAAATTTGACCACTGATAAATGGTGTTCAAGTGTTGAGTGAGCAAAATGTCTTTTGGTAAAGAAAATTACATTTCTAGGCACCCTAAGAAAACATAAATCAGCTATTCCTCCAGAATTTTTTCCAAATAAATCAAAGGCGATGGGAAGTTCCCAGTTCGGTTTCCAAAAAATGATGACAATGTCTTCTTATACTACAAAGAAAATTAAATGTGCAGAATTGATTTCAACCACTCGCAACATACATACATAATTCATAATAGAATAATATTTGTATTTGTTTACCTTAACAGATTCCTAACAGAATTCGTTAAAAATTATTTTTGATCTGCTGTTAAAATATATTACTTTTACTACAGTAGTTAAAATAAAAATACTTTTCCTCAGAAATATGATTAATTTTTAATTTATTTAGGATCAATCCCAGAAGGCTTGGAAAGCTACCCTTAGAAATATACAGAGTAGTTTATAACAAAGTGATGAGTGATGTTACCAGAAGACTACAAACTGTTCCTCAATAAAAGCATATCTTTAACTCTTATTGTCTCCTCTAGCTTACAAGATCTGATAAATTATTTACTCCTGATTTTTATAACTTTAATGATAATGTGAAAAGTTTGTGCTATTCTCACATTATAGCCTTCATGTTTTATTATCAATATTTCTAGAATACTAATTTATGCACTACTTCAAATAATATTGTATTGTATGTAATACTTAACTAGGATTTGTAATATTATAGTGATCTTTATTTATTAATTTTTTTTTTTTTTATGGCATCATATGATCCAAATGATATGGAAAACTGTAACTGGACTGAATTTTTTGTCTCGAAAAGGCTGGGATAAAATGATAATATACCATGATAAAATCACTTATGACAGAATATAATATGTTGAATTATAATACCTGGATTATGGCTCATATAATGAACCCAACCCGTACTCTGCTGAATGCCAACATTTCTCCATTCAGTTTCTGTCATCCGATGGTTTTTCGGTATTAATTTGGTTAAGTCCGGAGGTAAAGATACATGTCTAGAACGAAAATAAGTCATTATATATAGTTTTACAATATTAATAATGGAGAAATGATTATTATGAGCCTTCAGTTCCCGCTGCAAAACATTTACAAGAGGAATTCAAAGAATAATAATATTCTAACATGCAAATTTCATAGTTGTTTATCTAAGTAGATTTTTAATTACCGGTATTCATATTTATCATCACTGTATCTTTCGGAGTATAAAATTTGATCCGCTGGCATCTCTTATTATCTATAACATCGAGAAGCAATGTACATTATTATTTAATTTCCAGCACATTTGAATAGTTAACCTTATTAGTCATTTGCATTTCAAAAAGGCGCCTTTACAAAGATATATAATATTGAATTAACGATTAACTCAAGAAGAAATAGGGTGCAACAGTGTGACATCATTTGTCCGACATAATTTATTAGAGGAATAATGCTAGGAGAAAAATATGAACAAAGTATTTTGAAACTGTTTATATATATATAATTATTCTAATAGAATTATTAGATGATTTTTGTTGGGGTTCGGTCAAAGTAGTCTAAGGGAAATGTGTTGTTTTTTTGTTTGTTTTTTAAACTTTTATTTATTTATTACATTCTGTTAAATAAAGAACATTTTGTAATTTGATTACAATGAAAAGTAAAAATAACATTCAATGCTAATCACATTAGGAGAGAAGGTGACCAATGACACCACTCTCAAATTATTTACAGACTATGTCCACAGGAGGTCACGGGGCCATCTTCGTTTGAGTATAACCATGGGGATAGTTGTAGGGGTTGGAGTTGGAAGACAAGATCTGAGCTAGTGGATTAGAATGTCATGGCATTTTACTGTGGAAAAGGGTGAAGCGGGAAGAAATGAAGTCTCGAATAAAAGGTATATTAAGATCGGAGTGAAGAGAGGAATTGGATACGTAATAGGGAGCATTTGCAATTATTCGGAGGGTTTTGGATTGAAAGGACTGGATTCTTCGGATGTTGAAAGGCTTGGTGGCACCCCAGATTTCTACTCCGTAAGTCCAGATTGGTCGTAATAAGGTTCTGTAGAGCGTCAGTTTGTTTTTTATCCTAAGATTGGAGTTATTATATTAATAAGAGCATGTTTAACAGATTTTAAGGGATTGTTATGTATAAGATATTTATTATAAATTAAAGTTATTGTAGGACTGATATTTATTATAAATTAAAGTTATTGTAATTTATTATAAATTAAAGTTAATTGAAGTTATTGTATTTATTATAAATTAAAGTTATTGTAGGACTGAAGATGGCTCGGAATG
>KZ808407.1:213339-223597 GCA_000696205.2 Oncopeltus fasciatus | reverse complement strand
TCAGTCATGGAAATGTGAACTTAGGGACAGGACGTCCTCTCTCATCTTCATGATAGGTAGGTGTGGCAAATTACTGCTTTAATGATATTTCAATTTTTTTTTCTTGTCAATAAGCTGTTTGTTCGCATGTTTTTTTTTTTAAATTGGTTCTTTTTTAAATTGTTTTTCATAAACTTTAAATTTTCTTACATAGCTTTCTACATTCATACTCTTGATATCACATTATATTATTGTAATTCTCTATTATACTAATTTCAATTATTACTGTATTCTCATGACACTGTATTTCTACAGCCCTGAAGATGGCTTACAATGTAAGCCGAAACGTTGGCAGATAATCCTTTATTAAAAAATTCATTTTTTAAATTTGTGTTTTTTTGGATCTACCTTGACCGAACCCCAACTAAAATCATCAAATTTCCATATTGCACCACCAATGAAATATACTTATTTTTTTGGGGGCTTTTTCTTTGTTGGATCACAGGTAAATCTTATTCGCAACTTAAACGCACCAAAGTTATGCAACGGAACCAGATTGGCCATCAAAAACTGTTCACCAAATTTAATCAAGGCAACAATCATCGGTGGCAGATTCAAAGGCGAAGACGTACTTTTTTTTTTTTTTTTTTTTTTTTTTTTTAATGGCATCCCAACCACTAGGGTCATTAATGTCTTTTACGTACAGTAACGGATGATTGTTCATAACGTTTGCCCGATGGAGGGGCATGAACAGGAGGCCATGTCCCGGCACGAGGCAAACCACAGCACCGAGTCGACCCCATATAATTGGCTCCTTGCTTATGGAAGATCCTGCCTGAGGAGTCCTTAGTGAAGTGTGAGGGAGGGTGTGCATGGTGGGACTAGGCCATTCAAACCCTCCAGGTTGACAATATACTGTAAGTAGGAGGCTAAACTCGGCGCCGCGACCCACCACGAGCCAAAGACAGGCCGCCGTCCGCAACCCCACCCACGCAGGTCGTACCGACTGTTAATTATTCATCGAAAGCAAACTATTGACAATTTATTAGAGAGAATACAAATTAAATCAGGTTATATAAATAAGCATCTTTGAGGAATTTGATTAGCCGGTCTATCGTGTCTGGATTGTTCTCAAAAATATTTTCTAAGCTCGAGGGAAGAGGATATTGTCGTCTATTATCGTCGTACTTCATGCATTCTGTTGATATGTGTTTCAAAGAAAGAGGAACCTGGCAATCCACGCAAAATGGAGGAGGTTTCTTCTCAAGTGACAATGGGTCAGTCGGGTATGTCCTATTCCTAGTCGAGTCAAGATGACCTCTTCGTGTCTATTATTCCTGATAGAGGTGCTCCATTGGTTAACAGTTTCTTTGATAGCACGAAGTTTGTGTCCAGTGACATTGGCCCATTTTCTTCCCACTTACGTAAAATTTTTTTTTTTTTTTTTTAATGACATAATATCCAGTGGTGTTATGGAATTGCAGATGTTGCCGTTCCGCGTAGCTGCTTTAGCTTCAACATCTGCCTTTTCATTTCCACTTATCTCACAATGGCTTGGTGTCCATAGAAATTATACTTTAATCCCTTCTCGGTCTAGATTTTTAATGTTATACATAATAATATTGTTTATGATAGGGTTGGTTGAATAAGTTATTAAAGCTGAGAATGGACGATAAGGAGTCAGTAAAGATTACTAGATTGTGTTGTTGCGGTAATATGTTCAGTACTTTATCCATTGCTATAAGTTCTGCGGTGAATATACTGGCCATTTTATGGAATGAAAATCGGTATACTCCTGTGCTGCTTACAATCGCTGCGCCAGTTTGATCAAATATTTTGGAGCCATCCGTGTTTACAACAGAACAGGATTGCATGCTTAGTAGAATATTATTGAACTCTCTTAAGAATACTATAGGGGGAGTTTCGTGTTTCAAATATTTGGTGAGAGTTAAGTTGATTCGAGGGCTGACAAACATCCATGGTTCTATTATTGAATCTTGGAAAAGCAGTGGAGTGGGGACTTCAAGGTTGAGTTCATAAAGCATATGACTGACTCTATCGAAGAATGAGGATCTTTGCTGTGTGTGTGTGTGACGTGATTGAGGGAAGGAGTTTGAGCCTAATGGATGGTATGGTTTGGCAAATACTTTGATGTAATATCTAAGGGTCAATAATATTCTTCTGAATTTAAGTGGCATTTCTCCAGCTTCAATTTTAAGGCTATCTATGGGGCTCGCTCTGAAAGCATCTGTGGCTATTCTTAGGGCACTATTTTGCACTGAGTTGAGCATAAGAAGGGTTTTGTCACAGGAAAAGGTATATACTATGCAGCCATAATCAATTCAAGATCTTATCAAAGACCGATAAAAGAGCAGCATGGTGGTTCTGTCCGCTCCCCATTTTGTATTGCACAAGTATTACAAATATTTATAGACTGAATGCTTTTTGTTTTGATATTTTTTATAGGGTTTACCCAGAATAGCCTTCTATCAAATGTAAGTGCTAAATAGCATACTGCATCAGAATATTTTATGGTATGGTTATTTATGTGGATATTTTCTAATATTGTCTGACGTCTTTTAGTGAAGAGAATATAGGTTGACTTGGGAACTGAAATCTGAAATCCATGATTTTGAAGCCATTCATTAATGGTTTTTGAAAAGTTATTTGTGTTATAAATAATTTCTGTGACTGCTTTGCCTGTGATGTAGATCAGAATATCATCCGCATATAGGACAATGTGAAATGGGGTTTTATTTAAGTTGAACAGATCATTTAAAGCTATGCAGAATAGGAGAGGACTCAGTACACTACCTTGAGGGACTCCATTCGCCTGTCTAAAATCATCGGAGAGTTGGTTGCCGCATTTGCTGTAATTGTATTTTTTATCTGATTGAAGACAAGATTAACATCATTTCTTATGTCAATGGATGATAGTTCTGCTAGCTGTTGGTAAAGCTTCCAATTAGCTTCATTTATATTATATTATTTATATTAATACAAGGAGGAGCTATGGGGAATTGTGACTGTGAGGGAAAAGTGGTCACTTTTGTAAGTATCAGAAAGGACTTTCCAAACTCCTTTGTGTGCTAATGAAGAGCTACACAAGGAGAGGAAGAAGGGAGTAAATTTGCCGGTACTGGAACAGAAATGTGTTGGGGAAGAGTCATTTATTACTACTATCAAATTATGATTCAGAAGATTTTCTATGATTCGTGCACGCTGGTCGAATCACTGCCCCAGATTGGATTGTGATAGTTAAAATCGCCTATGAGTATAAATGGAGATGGTAATTGTAAAATTAAGTTCTGTATTGTTGTTTCTATTGTAAATGGAGTACCAGGAGGAAAGTAGAGATAACAGATAGTAAGGGGGGAGTGTAAGTAGGCGGTTACCAAAGTGGTTTCGAGGGCTACATTGTGGAGGCAGTAGTGAGGACGGGGACAGGAGTGGGAGTAGAGAGAGGGTGAGTGAGCCGGCAGAGAGAGGCCGGCCCTTATCAGTCAAGGGATTAATAACCTGCTCAGTTGCAGACTCAGTCTGTATTGATACAGTACTGTGTTTTATTTGAAGTGAAGTCTGCTGTAATATTATCGTTATTATTATTAATGTTGTTTGACGTAAATATGTTTTCACCTACTTGCTGCGCATAAGAACGACAAAATGTAGGAGCTTGTGTTTGTAAATAAAGTTTTTTTTTTGCAATGTTATATGTTACTTTCTTAGTTATCTGGATGTTTTTATTTTTATTTCTTTATGGTAGGTCACACACTGGGGATTTAGTGGCTCATGTTCTCCTTTACAATTAACGCAAAAGGGTGAATTACCACAATTCATGTCAGTGTGACCACTTTGTGAGCATTTTCTACAGTTTGGAGAGGAGCCTGTGATATGTCCAAACTTAAAAAAATTAAAACACCTCAGGGGTACTGGTATGTAAGGAGTGACATTGAGTTTTAAATATCATGCTTTAATAAATTGAGGTAAGTGAGGTGTACAAAAAGTAAGAATAAATCTAGAAGTAGGACCTCTTGTCTTATTTGTTTCACCTCAACAACATTTTGTGAATGTAAATCAGACGATATTTCAGTTGTTGAAACACACTTCAGTTGAGTATATTAAGCCCTTAATGCTATTTAATCTTTGATGTGGTTCGGCTTTTAGTGGGATTTCATAAAATGCTTTTAAATTAAGTAATTTTCGATGACTGAGTATCATTATGGCATTCAATTAAAATACTTCCATGATTGAGTTTTTTAACTGCTTCACCGGCACAAGCCGCGATAGCCTTATTCATGATAAAGGTTGAGACATTTTTAAGGTCTCCCTCTCCTGATTTTTTAAAAGTAACAAATCGTACTCTCTGTTCAATATATTTGTTAATGTTTTCTTGACTACCCTAACTATGCTGATATTTTTTTGGTTTCTTCCGTTTAGGGCTTGAAGAGCCCCAAATGGTAGAAGTGATACTCTTCCCGAGTTGTAATAAAATTAGAACAAAATAAAAACCAATAAAAAAATATATAAGATAAAATAAAAGGGAAACAAGAAATAGAATTAGGTTGGGTGTACTTAGCTGAACCGTTCCTGACGAAGGTCAACGAGATAATGGAACGTGTTTTTGATCTTTATCCTTGTATAGATTATAAACCTAATGCAGGCTTCAGAGAGGTTACACACAATGTCATTTGATAAGATCATTTTTGAATTGTAAATTTTAAAATTCAAGACGTACTTATTCCAGGAATTCCGATGATTTCCAGCGATTTACCATTCCAATTCAAGCGGCTCCAATTCCCTTTGCGTCTTGCCTTTGCTATTACCATCAAAAAAGCCAATCATTGACTATTGCTGGCTTAATTTTGAAAAATTCATATTTTTCACACTGCCAGTTGTATGTGGCTTGCTCCCGAGTTGGCACGCCAAAAAATTTGTACGTTTTTACAACAAATAAAAAACATTGTCTATCCTCTGGCCTTAAGATGAAGTAATAAAGAAATACTAAATATTAATATAATTTTCCAATTTGCCTTATATACATGTGTTTCTTTTTTGATAGAGCCCATATCTACACCATATGTAAATTATTCTGTGAAAAAACTTTTTTTTCTTTTTCTTTTTTTCCTTATTTAAAGACATGGCAACCACTGAGGGTCATTATTGCCTCAAATACTGTTGTCTATCATCGTTGTAGAATTTAATGTTATGCAAGATAGATATTTTTTCAAATTTTTATAATTCATTTTATTATAGTTGTATACAAAAAAATCTGTTGTGTACAAAAAAAAAATCATTATTAGGACAGAGCTCTTTGAAATTTTAATCTTTTTTTATTATTATTATTCTACTGTAAATACTTTTAATCGTCAATCTTAGGTATACTATGATATCATTACACCATTTTTCTTTTAGCAGTTCTTAGTATATGAGAGCGTGACTTAATGTAATATATGATATCAGTCTTATTGTAAGGTTTGTTGTGTCAAGTTCCCTGTCCAAGAGACGGCCAAAACCCCACCCCCGATCACGGCCACGCCGGCTGCTCTCCTTGCTATGTTGTGCGTTGTAAATAGTTTCGTAGCTCTACAGGTGAGACTCGTACACCCCCTGCCAACCAGAGTGCTCGCGTCTCTCCAGAGCCCAGGACCTAAAAGACGGTCCAGAGAGCCCGGAGTAGCCGAGGACATGCGACCACGAGAAGAGAGGACCCGACCGTACTAAGCTATGTTTTGTCAGTATTAGAAGTGGCACCTAAAGATGCCACAGCTAATTATTCAGATAATTCTTGAATGTTTGAACAAGATTTGGTTATAAAAAGAATATATATGGTCTAATTCAAGAGCTCGGTGACAGTTAGATTTGCGTAAATAGAGATTTGTAATAAATTTAACAATAAATAATATTATTGAATATGGTATTAGTTTTCTATGTCTTTAAATCTTATCTAGAATATTTACATTTTTTAGAAAAAGAAATAAGTTTGCTATGTGTTGCGAATTATTATTAAGAAGTTCCGTCAAGTCTGTTGGTTGGTCAAGTTTGTTTCTCTCCTGTTGGAAACCTCTGCAATCTATTAGAATGTGCTTCACTGTTAGCCTCACATCACATATTTGGTACATAGTGGGAGGATCCCGTGCCATTAGGTAACCATGAGTAATTCGGGTTTGTCCGATCCTCAACCTGGTCAGAGTAACTTCCTCACGTCTCGACTCTCTCGTTGAACTATTCCATGATTTTACTTTACCTTTGATTAAGCGTGACTTGTCACCTAAATCCATTTGTCTCCACTGGTCAGTCCACGTATTTAGAATACTAATTTTTACTGCTGCAATGATATCATTCGCCGGAATTTTTGTTATTTTTATCCCGTCGTGAACTGCTTCTTTTGCAAGTTTATCTACTGCAGAATTTTCCGGTATGCCTTTGTGACTCGGAATCCAAGTAAAAATTACATTAATATAATGTCCCCTCTGTAGAAACCTGATAAAAGTGTGTACCAAATAAATTAGTTATTTCTGAGAGGTCTGTAACCATGCCTTGTTGAGTGGTGAGACAGGGGCGTACTGTCGTTTGCTTTAAGCCCATGATTCTTCTAACAGCCGAATAGATATCTTTAGAGGACGTTTGAAAGTTTATTTGTGACAAAAATCTACGCTAATTATATTTTTTCGCCTGTTTATAAATGTATTTGGCATTTTTTCTTTTATATATTTATTTATAGTTTCACTTGTTGGGTTTCGCTTAACTTTGCTCAGTAATTTTTTCCTGATTTTCGAAACATTATAATTAATTATATCAATTAACTCTTTATTGGTAATAGAAGTCTGCTTAATTTGTTTAATGTTTACATTATGTGATTTTTTTAATAAAGAAGAAGCTTGATCTATATTATTTATGACTTCAGTCTCCTGTTTCTTGTTAGTTTTTTCTTTATTTAATGTTTTTTTTTTAATAATAATATTTGAATTACTATCATCCTCTATGATATTAGTGTTACCTTGTCTTGTTTTGATATTTTTTGTTAAATGATTTTCAAGAATAGCTACTCGATTTGTAAATTGTGTTACTACCTCTATTAATTTTTGCATTTGTGAGAAAAAAATTTCAGTTTGTTTAGAGGTGTTTACAACTTCAGCATAAGCAACATTTTGTGAATTATTATCTGATCTGTTTCGCTTTGTTCGTTGATTCATGATAATTTCCGCCTGTCTGTATGTAACTCGCTCTTGACTTTGAATTTTTTCTATTTCTTTTTTCCTCATAAATTTAGGGCAATTTTTAGACCAAGAATAATGTTCTGTACTCCCACAATTAATACACTTTTGTTCTTTTGTACAAATATTATTTCCATGGACTGAATGCCCGCATTTCCCACATAATTTAATATTACAATTATTTCCGTTGGCATAATGTCTAAATTTAAAACAGTTATAACACTGAGTAGGCATAGGTTCATAAGGACGAACCCTCACTCTCAAAAAATCAAAGTTAACATATTCGGGCAGTTGACTAATTTCAAAGGTCAATATTAAATTGTTGTGTAAGGCTGAAACTATTAAATGTTACATTGCTGTTCTCATTGTCTAAAGTCATTAGAACGTAAAAGGTTGAGTACTTCCATTGCCCAAGCAGCGACATCATCCCTCATGCCAACAAATGTGAAGAAGACATTATTAATGAACATCAGACATCAAATTGTCAGCATACTAAATTGGAAATATCCTCGAGCTTCATCGACAACATCCCTTACAGCAACCAATACATCGCTGTAATGCCCCATCCCACGGAAATCAAAATAAAATCATCTGACGACATCCGAACAACAAACCTCCAAGAAATCTACCTCATCAACTTAGGAGAAGATGAACTGTTGACCTTCCAAAATGTATCATATAATTTTAAAACATATAGTTATGGGAAACCACTTATTGTATCTAATTTAAAAATCAATTCAAATTCTCCCAAAACTATAAAATTTTCTGTTAATTTAAAGAAACTAAGTTTACATAATTTAACGAATAACTTTGTAATGAGAATGATCAAACTACAATTTTTATACCGAGTATCTACTCTTTATTTTTATACTTAATACTAATAATTTTCATAATATACTTTTTAACTAAATATTTGAAAAAATTGAAAAATAACGTAACGAATAATCCTATTGATCATTGTCATCAGCAGCACCCTCAGATTGNTTGTTGTTGGTGGAAAAAGAAAGCTTAAGGTTAGGGAAAGTTTTTCTGAGAGATTTCTTAATATTTTCAGAAAGTTTTGGAATATAAGGAAGAGAACGGAAAATGAGGTCCTTATTTTAGGGGAGGGGGATAGTTGAAGAAGTAAAAATAAAGAATTATTTTAAAAGTTTTTTAATGGTGTGAGTAGGAAAACCATTGGACAGGAGGATGTCAGCAACACGTTTAATATTTTTTCTGTGGAAAATCTTGTCAGAGAGTGTGAGTGATCTGTAGATTGTTGGCCACATTTATTTTTTGATGATGAGGGTGAGATGAGTTAAAGTGGAGGAGACGACCTGAGTATGTGTGCTAGGTGAATCAGTCAGTCGAGGTAGAGCCATTGGTGTTACGGATAATAAGGGTCTCAAAGAAGGGGAGTTGATAATCAGATTCCATTTAAATGGTAAATTTTAGACGAGGGCAATATGAGTTAAATGCAGTAAGGATCTGGGGGATTTTTTCTGTATTGAGAATGAGGAAGAGGTCGTCAACATATTTTTTAAGAAAGAAAATGTCGTTGTGAAAGGGTGGAAGAATAGAGTCTAGGCGGTCATTAAGGGTGATGTTTGAAATGTCGGTAACAGGGTTATTTCCCATAGCCAGACCGTTAATCTGGTTATAGTATTTACCTTGGTATAGGAGGTACCCGGAAGTACAACAAAGGGAAAGGGACTCTAGGTAAGCCGACCGGGATAGTGTAGTATGTTCTCGGATTGTATTCCAATGTTTATCAATAATTTGAAGGGCTTTGTCTATAGGTATATTATTGAAGAGAGATTTGGCGACTAAGGAGCAAAGAATGTATTCTTTAGGTATAATTAATGATTCCAGCTGTGTTTTTAGGTCAAATAAGTTTGTTATGTCATATTGGTTTTGTCGGCTAAGAATCTGTAAGGATGGAAGGAGAAATTTACTGAGTTTAGATGCGGGAGAGTTTATATTGGAGACAATGGGGCGGAGGAGATTATCTGGTTTAGGGATATTGGGAAGGCCGTAACACCTAGGTGCTAGAGAATTATAAGAAATAAGGTTATACTATTTATATTTATCTATGTGTCTCCGTTGTTTTGGGTGGGTGTGTATGTGTTTTTGTCTGAAAGTAAATTGAGCATTGTGTTAAAGTACTCATTTCTGTAATAACCGTTTTATTTCCTTTGTCGGCTTTGGTTATTATGATATTGCTATTAAAGTTTTTTTAAATATTCGGGTCGTTTTGAAATCTGAGGAAAATTTAGAGGAGAGGAGGGAGTCGTCAGGTTTGAGGGAGTGTTGAAGGTTTGTGATGATATTGTTAACTCTAAAACGTGACCCTTCAAATTATTGATAAACATTGGAATACCATCCGTGACCATACTACAGTATCTCGGACGGCTTACCTTGAGTCCCTT
The DNA here is from genome assembly GCA_000696205.2 of Oncopeltus fasciatus. Taxonomy (NCBI): domain Eukaryota; kingdom Metazoa; phylum Arthropoda; class Insecta; order Hemiptera; family Lygaeidae; genus Oncopeltus; species Oncopeltus fasciatus. Next base: position 213,993 of record KZ808407.1, on the reverse strand, counting down.
TCCCTTTGTTGTACTTCCTGCTATCTCCTATACCAATCCCCATCCCTCTTCCTAACAGAGCCAATGTTAATTACAAAATTCATTGTTCCACGCCTAATTGCCATGGTTCTTACATTAGACAAACAAAAAACCCTATTTGCCGTAGAGTTAATAATCATAAGAATGACATAAAGAAAAAACTAATAAAAACTGCCCTCACTATACATGTTTTTCATGAAAAACACGCATTTGACTTCGAGAACATAACCATTCTTTCCACTGAACCCTATGAACACAAACGCCATCCCAATAATACTCTTCCTTTTTTCCTTTGTCCTTTTTATTGCTCCCTTTAGAAACAGGCCGCTCTCTCTTTGTACTTTCCGCCTCTTACCTCCCCCACCCACACCCTTCCACCACCCACGGTGTCCTCAAAAATTATATTTTCCTCTCAGTCATGGAAATGTGAACTTAGGGACAGGACGTCCCCTCTTGTATTCACTGTAGGTAGGTTGTTGTCTGCATGTTTTTAAATTCTCTTACATAGCGTTCTATATTCATACTTTTTTTTTAATTTGTATTTTTTTTATTGTAAAAAACTGGACTCCTGAGACAAAGGTTCCAGATTGTAATGACTTAAAGGATTTCTTATAAACTTATACTATTTATTTAAAA
>KZ808407.1:202065-212832 GCA_000696205.2 Oncopeltus fasciatus | reverse complement strand
TTATTATTATTAACTACATATATTGAAGGCGAGAGGTGAACGTCGTGTCCCTAAGATCACATTTTCATGACTGAAGATAGGATTTAAAAATTGTGAGAAAAATCTTCTTTTTTTTTTTAGATGGACAACGTGGGTGGTGGGAGGGTGGGGGTAAGAGGCGGTAAGTACAAAGGGAGAGCGGCCTGCTTCAAAAGGGGCAATACAAAGAAAAACGGTAAGACATTATTGCATTTAAGTAACTTTATGGTACTAAGAGAAATGTTTAACAGGTTTATTTTGAAGGAGGGCTAATGGTTTTTCAGAATGTTGAAAAGATGATGTTCTACAGAACCCTATGAACGCCTTTTATCTGAAACCATTCACATTAACTTACAACACGATACAGTTAACGACAGAACTGACATAGAACAAATTTCTTGAACTTATTCAAACATTTTCTCAAGCATTTGACAGTCTTCTGTTTAAGGGGAAATCCATACTTCCTATTAACACTTACACAATCCTTAAGTCTTACTTATCCAACAGTTTCTTTAGTTTTGCTATGGATTAGATTATTAGGAAGCGGGAGTTCCTCAAGGTAGTGTGCTTGGGCCCACCCTTTCCATCATATACACTGCTGACATCCCTACACATCCAAGTAACCTCTTAGCTCCATTTGTAGATGACAAGGTTATCCTTTCTTCCCATCCGGATCTTAAAACTGCTTCTAAAAACCTACATCTCGAAAATGTCAAAAAATTGTGTAGTATATGCAGAACAAAATCAATGAAGTGACATGCGTTCAATTTAATTTCCAACTGCGTCCTAAAATAGTGAAATTTAACAATTTTTTTTACCACCCTCAAATTCCGTTTGTTCCAACTTGTTCCTAGGGTTCCATCTTTCACAGGGGGCGAACATACTAAAATTAAAAGACAAGAATTCAATTGACGACAATTCTTTACAGCCTCATGGATAGGAACTCAAATCTTACAATAGAAAACAAACTGACGCTCTACAAAACCTTATTACGACCAATCTGGACATACGGGGTTAAAATCTGGGGTGCCGCCAAGCCTTCCAACATCCAACGAATCCAGTCCTTTCAAGCCATATCCCTAAGAATAATTGTAAATGCTCCATATTACGTATCCAATTCCTTCCTTCACCACAATCTTAAAATCCCTTTTTTTGTTCAAGACTTCATTTCTTCACCCTTTTCCATAGTAAACTGTCATACTATCCTAATCCATTAGCACAGATCCGACTGAAGGACACTCCAACTACAACTCTCCCCGTTGACTCAAACGAAGATGGCCTCGTGACCTTCTGAGTGTGTAGTTTGTAAATTATTTGGGAATGGTGTCATTGGTTACCTTCTCTCCTCATGTGATTGTCAATGAATGTTATTTTATTTTGTTCTTTTTTATTCATTGTACTCTACACTCCTACATAAGTTTTTATATTAACAGAAATGTTGTAAGCCAATAAAAGTTAAAAAAAGAAAAGTTACTGCAGCTCCTTGCGTGTAGAAAATATTATTATTTCCTAAGATATTTGAATGAGTGAATACCATTTTTGCTTTCATTATTATGAGGAGAGCTAGCTCTAATAGAATTTTATGAAGATTGCACTAGAATGTTTTTTAGCTGACTTTTCAACGTTCATTGCTCTTCACATTTTTTGGATACACTCTCACACCCAAGGACGAATTAAATGATAATTTGAGCAATAAATTACTTTTTAAAATATTACCATTTGCATCAATATACGTCGTCATTTTATAAAGCAAATCTTTGTTACTAAAACACACTTCGTAATCAAAACCAAAGTGGAGGTTATAATAAGTTATCAGTTACTATTTTCTTTAATTATAAAACCGTTATTTTACAATCATATTTAATTCAGTTGTACTGTCTAACTTTTTATACTTTGCTGGCACTTAAAATAAATTTTATTTTTGCTCAAATATGATGCATAAGATTAAAAGAAGTTAAAAATTTTATCAAGTAAACAACGATGGCTCCTTTTGACGATTTTTGTCTTTCGATTAATTTTGCTCTTCTGGGAGAGGATCCGGTGAGACTTAAAAAAAAAAAAAAAAAAAAAAAAAAAAAAAAAAAAAAAAAAAAAAAAAAAAANAAAAAAAAAAAAAAAAAAAAAAAAAAAAAAAAAAATACTAGATCATATATCCTTTATTTAAATTTTAAAATGTTTTTACTTTTCATTGAAAGTAAATTTTGTTACACAGTAGACTCATTTCACTTAGGATTTTCAATAGTGAAAAAATTGATTCTGTTATTTCAGTTATGAAACTATATATTATTTCCATGATAGATTTTTCCCGAAATTTTCAGTAATCATCCATTCTGGATATATGATAAAGTATATCTTGAATAGGTAGTTACTAATTTATTTGGAATTATATCTGGTGGTTAATTTATTTATGAATATTGCAGCTCTGTTTTAGAAAAGGTTCTAATGTGCTGTTTGTGGTAATTGTAGTGTCTAGTTAATTATCCACTTATGGTTTATTGATATAGGGTTTGAGTTGATTTAGCTACTCATAGAGGTTAGACAATTTTATTTTACTTGGCTTGGTTGGACATAATTAAATAAAATAATAATTAAGTGATACTAGAAAAGTTTTGTAGTTTTATATATAATTATGACACTTATCACGTATATAATATATATATATATATATATATAAACCTACCATTATGTTTTATTTGTTACTAATTAATGAAGTTGTCATATGTAGATCATTTATGTCGTATCAATGTTATTTGGATCTAACTTTAAGAATTGTGATTGTGATTGAAATATAGTATCAAAATGAAACTAAAATTGTTGTAATCTGTAACATAGAATTTATTGTGAAATAAAATTACAGATCGAATACAGGGAAAAATGCCTAAACTTTGATAAAATGTTTATGATAGCTGGACTCGTTAAATATAAAAATCTTTATTAAAGTAATAAATAGTAAATATATATGAGTATTTTTGCTTTGGCTTGATTATTCATTTTTGGGGTATTGATAGGCGTCTTGCAATTAATAAAATCTCAGAAAAAAATAAATTGCTAATATATGAGGTGACTCCATGGAGCTCTCTTGGTGTCAGTAGGTCTAAATTTGTATATATGTGTGGTAACTAGCTTGATTTTTCGACCAAATCTGTGGTAGGCCTACTTCCGAAAAATTTCAGCTGCATATGCATCTGTGATGTTTTAGCTTCAGCATTTGCTGAGTTGATGTATAACTCTATTCTTCGACTTAAGTTTGAGTTTTTTATTGTATATATTTATTTGAATACAAAGGAGTGACAAAGCTTTTCACATTAATTTTATATTAGTGTGAAAATATCTAGCTTTATTATTCTAATGTTTATATTTACAATAAAGTATTTTTTAATTTTTAAAGGCTGTGCTATTCTTGTGATATAAATTTTTCATTTTTTTTTATGGCAGCAACTGATCGATTTTTATTTTAAGGAGTCTATTTTTCTTTCATACTGAATTTTACATATTTATGAAATTGTATTAATTATTTCATAGTAGAAGCCAAAATAAGTTTATAATTTTTTCTTACTAAATCATAACTAATATTCATTAACCATAAACTTTAATTAATATTTGTATTCTTCTTAGAAAAAAATTGAAAATAGTAAATTTTCTGTGAAATTAAATACCTAATTTCAAACAGACCTGTTTATAAGTTTAGAAATATGCAGCTAAAACTGGATAATACTTGTCACTATTTTGTCCAGATTTATTATAACCTTTGATTGATTTAAAAAGGAAAGCCTTTTAAATTTAATTAAAATTAAGCTTATTAAATAAAAAAATAAAAACTGGATGTTTGTCAGAATTACTAATATGAATGAAAAACTTTATTGCTGTAACATTTACTATGCTTGGTTATTAAATTATAAAGAACTATATAATAAAAGGGGAATTTAATCAGTTGATGCAATATAGTTGTGGGTTCAACTGGACACTACATTTCTATATATATTCTGGTTCTGCTTAAAAACACTATGCTCCTATTGATTGGGTTTTAAGACTTAAAATTGCACAAATAACATTTAACAATTATCCATTATGAAACAAATCACAGATAGAATCTGTTCATAATAACTTGTATTCTGTTATGCATTACATTTATGTATTTGACAGCTTAAATAATTAAGTGTTGTAAATCATGTTTTGTTTCTTTATATCATTTCCTTATTATATAATTGNCCCTCTATCTCCCTATATATATAAGCACAGAGAAGCGCGCGCATGCGTGTGGGTCTGAATTATCTCAGCACGATCACGTAACTTTGCCCCCGCTTTTCATTTGGGCATCGCCTTGTAAGGTTCGGGAGATTGGAGGTCGCGTAGACTGCCCACTCCGCCCTCGCCACTCCTCAAGGAGTCTCCTTGTATTGGTTTTTTGTCCTTGCTCCTTAGGGTCGGCTCCACCTCTCTGCCGGCCCTCCATGACACCGTGACAGAGACACACTTAACTTTTCCAGGAGCGACGAAAGGGAGTACGATCCCTTGGCTATTGTTTACCGATATCGCCCGGGCGTAGCTTTCCACAAGATTCACATTTCTAAAGTGACAGGACCTTAATAAAGCTGCCGGAAGCATGTGTGACTTCCAATGATTCAGGGTAGATTTCGACAAAACTAGCATCGTTTCTCTTAACTAACACTGTATATTTAATTTCCATTTTATTATATAAGAAGATCATTCTCAACGTTTATGCGCATCTAAAATTTAGTTTTGCATTAATGTGAAATCAAATATCTTAAATTATATATTCTTTGTTTGGATTCGGTCAAGATAGATCCAAAAAATACAAATTAAAAAAATGTATTTTTTAAATTATCTGCCAACGTTTCGAGTTACATTGTAAGCCATCTTCAGGGTTATCATGAAGACGAGAGGGGATGTTCTGCCCCTAGGTTCAAATTTTCATGACTGAGTCATTTTCGTGATTTTCAGCCATGAAAAAGTGAACCTCGAAAGTTCCTTCTCGCCTTAATGGTAGCCCTGAAGATGGCTTACAATTTAACAGAAACGTTGGCAGATAATTTAAATATACACATTTTTTCTTTAATTTGTATCTTTGAGCCCAGCTCAACATATCTAGTCGGAGATAGTTTGACTAAAAGAATCTTGTTTTTATTTAAAACAATGCTATCAACTAGGGCAAGATTTAATTTGTTTCTATATAACATATTTTTAAAAAATTAATTATTTTGTGTGTTTCTGTCAATGAATTATTTCTTCATATTTGACTTAGATTACATTCTTGAGTATATACTCATGAGTTTCATTAATTTTAAGTTGTTTTGGAAGTAGTTATCTGTTACCTCTGGAGTCATGCAGAGAATAATGATTAATTGTCTTACCTGTCATACCAGATTTTTTAAACCTATTTTGTTAAGTCCTGAATTTTTGGTTTTTCATTAAGTCATGCAATTAAAGGAAACCTGTTTAATTTTCACTTTATATTTATTCTTCTGTTATAAATTATTTTGTTTCTTTCTAAATCAGTTGGGTTAATATCAATACATTGTGAAAGTCTTACTAAAGAATAAGGGTTATGCATCTTAAATAAACAGATAAAGCTCTAATTGAAACTAATTCAGTTCAGACAGAAAGAAAGCGCACTTGCTTTAATATGCACTTTAATAACATTAATAATATGAAAAATAAAAGTAATATATTACATGTTCAGGTTGTTATCCATCAGTACAAAGTGATTAAATATTTATAATGGTTGTACGATGGTGTTCAAAAATTTCTGGAAGTAATTTTTAATTAAAACCAATCATGATGACTTAATTCTTTTTCATCAAACTAAAAGAGGGATTTATTATAATTTTTTATTGTATGTATAGGATAGATGCTAATGAAGAGAGGTACATCGTAATACTCTATCAGAGAAGTAAAATCCTTTAGAAAAGGATTTTTAAAAATTAAGATTTAAAAAAAAAATAAAAATTTTCCTTGGGTGAATAACTACAAATTCCAGCAAGTAAATCATATTAGACTATAGTGTGAGTTCTCCGCATATTTGTATAGGGTTTCTATGCTTATTATCATCAATGCTTTTCTTAAAACATTTTTCCAATCCATTAAAAAATTTGCTGGAGCTTATCCAATGCATATATGAAAAGCATACATTTATCAAAGATTGGTTGTAGTGATTAAACCACCATTCCACTTAAAACTCCCTAGTTTTTGTCAACCTCTTCTTTGGCAATAAAATTAAGGACAACCCTTATTATAAAAATGTATTTTCAAATGCTGTTTTTTTATGTATTACCCAGCTGTAAGATGTAAAAATGTACCTCTCAGAAATCTTAAATACACTTTTTATGGCCTTTAGAGCTTCCATAAAAATAATTGATTATTTTTTAATAATATGCCCTAATCATCTGTTTAATTTGAAGTTCATTATCTACAGAGATACTTATTCATACATCTTACCCTCTGATATTATTATAGTTATTTGATATCATCAAGCACTTATTGCAAAGTAGAGAATTTTCATTAAATAAATAAATGTATGTTGCATCAGCATAATATTAGGGGTAGACTATCACCCTGTCCTCTAGAAAGCATAACCACATTAAATTTCAATGTTTCGTCATTATTTTAAAATTTACCTTCATTTGTGTATTTGAGAAAAATTAATCACAACTTGTAATAAAGGTGTAAAGAATTTATTGTTTTTTTCAATGATAGCGTATAGAACTGTGTGGAAAGAATTAGTTTATTTTTTATTTTATATAATTGGGACGACACTATGTAATCTATATTTTTAAACATTTTATTCATGATTCATTTATCCTAAAAAATAACAAAATCACTATGTAATCTATATTTTTAAACATTTTATTCATGATTCATTTATCCTAAAAAATAACAAAATCATAAAGGTTATATAACTATATTTTACATTCAGTTCGTTCTATATTTATTTGTTTCCATCAAATTAAGAAGATAATAAGTATTTTCAGTTTGGTCTTCATAAGTGCCTAATTTGGTTTTACGTATTTTTGTTCAATATATTATTGTAAATTATATAATGTAGAAATATTTTATTTTGGTTGTGGTTTTTTATCCCACGTAAATTATAAGCAATTCATGAGAGGGAACAGAATAAAAAAATCTATCTGTCCTCGCCAGGAATCGAACCTGGATCTCCTGCTATCCGGGCCGGATAGCAGGAGATCCAGGTTCGATTCCTGGCGAGGACAGATAGATTTTTTTATTCTGTTCCCTCTCATGAATTGTTTNCTTCTAAAATTTGTTTTTAATTTTTATAGTTCTCCAATGCATTTTCCTTCAATTTAGAATTTATTACTTAATCATTTCTCAATTATGTATAAATAAAATAGAGTTGGGAAAATTGGTTCTAATAAAGCTTTAAAGCTATCATTCAATTCCTTTTAAGAGTTTTTTACTGATGAATTAAAATGAGTGATGGGACGCCAGGGTAGCTCAGGGGATCCGTACGGGTCTCGCAATCCTGACGCCGCGGGTTCAAATCCCGCCCAGGTCAATTTTTTATTCATTAATAGAAGCTTGTCCTGAGCCATGGGTGTTTAGAATGGGGTGGCAACCTGTAGATAGCCCCTCCCTCCAATGACCCTAACTGGTTGCAAGGGAGGCTAACATAGCAAAAAAAAAAAAAAAAAAAAGAGTGATGAAACTGGAATTTAAAGTGTTGGTTGTTGTGTCTCCTACCTGTTGAGTTAGTAAACATTTATAAATTTGACTACATAACTATCCTCTAAAGGACAAAATACCAGTCCATTCAAAATATACGGGAAATAATTGTTTTATGAGCTAGTGAATGTGCGGATCCCATTTAAGGAAATTAGTTGTTTTTTTTGGTATGGAAGATTTGTGCCTAATTTATTTAATTTTATTGCTTGCGTGAAGAAGTTTTTTTTTCAAAAGTCGTGTCATGTTACCTTATGTGAGTAATTTGACTTCTCATCAAAAAATCTTAGAGAGGAGGAAATAACCACCTTCGCAGCAGACTATTCAGTGCACACTATTTTATAATCAGAAAGTAACCCTTTGAAGTCCTTAAAGCAACTTGCTTAAAAGAGACCACAGGCTTTGGGTTACAAATTAACACAAACTAAGTTTTGCCAAAAATATACACTTCTATGAAGTTATAGGTTGTTCTCCATCATACTTGAATTTTACGAGAGAACTCATCATGCTTGTAGATGTACTCTTAGAAATAGACCACAATTGAATTCCTAATATGGTGGAACGCAAGATGATATATAGATGATTCATTAAAAACCATCATGGCTGCAGAAAAAGGTACCGGACTGACTCCAGGATTCAAACATGAGGAGGAAGATTGTCAATTTTAAAGAAGTTGTTATCTGGAAAATAGCATTTGCAACAGATTTAATTATGTTAATTATATTTCTAGTCAGCTTGCACAAAAATTTGATTTCATTGTTCACTGCATAACCCTGAAGGAGATTAATGGTTCTAAAATTAATTTCTAATTAATGATTGAGCTAAAACATTTTGAAAAGAAGAAACTCAACTCTGGACATCAAATTAAGAAGAGGTAAACATGGAGAAATTGTTATGTTACCAGTATATTTTGATGTTAGGAAAGTAAGTCGCGTTAGTTACAAGTATTTTTTCAATAAATTGAGACTGTTTTTATTCAGATAGTGGTTCGTATTTTGCCTCACTTATTGAGAAAAATTTTTTTTTGCTTGTGCATATTTTTGTTTGTAAAAAGTAGCATTCTTGACATACTTTTCTTTTAAATTTAAGAAAATTAACTTTTGTACAACAATTTGAAAAATGTTTTTCTTATTCAAAGCACTATTCCTACTACTAAGAAAAATGTGAGGGAGCCACCTGACATTTCTTCTTCATACAATCCCAAAATGAAGCAGATTTCAAATATATACAATGCCAGTAACTGTCATGTCACAAATGTATCAGGACATACAATAAAATCTCATGCTTTGGTAAAAACTGATGGTGTAATGAACGTTTATTTTATTTTATCTCAGCTGCCACTTTTATAAGGATAAAAAAAAAATGTATGCTTATATAATTATATTTACAAATATATCAAAAATCATTCTTAAAAAATACATCAAATTTTCACTACATTTTTTCAACAAGATGTAAATGAAAGGAATGTTTATTAATTTATCAACTCCAAGCTAAAAAAATAAATTCTAAGATATAAAATTAATAAGTAAAACAACTCTTAATGACATTATGTTACATTTTAAAATATTCAACAAGCGTTCAGTTTAAGGCACTTCTATAGGCAAGTAAAACAAGAAAGACATTAACTTTAATCAAAGCAACTAGTTTCAGAATTTTACAAGCAAGCAGATATAGTCATTATTTATTTTACTCTTGCTATTTTAATTCTCTGCATATTATTTTAGAGTATATTGATTTTTACTTTATTAATATTTGAAACCTATATAACAGATGAAGCCAATGATTACCACACAGAATAATAAAAAATAAATAAATAAATACAAATAAAAGATTGGGGAAAAAACATTTCTTTAAAACAAAACTTATTTTGTTACCAGTCTAAATTCATAGCAAAGATTTGCTTTATTAATTATTTTCAATCTGTATATTGTCTTTCAAAGAATCCATCAAACAGAGGATCAACACAGAACAATAATGTGTCTCAAAAGTGCTCTAACCAAAATAAGGAGAAATTAATCCAACAAAAGTTCGTAAAATAAATGTAAATGTTCAAAAAAAAAACTGTAAAATTATTTATACATCTAAGTCATTCTTTGCTCTCTCTGTGAATAACAAAAATACATTAGCATAAAATTATAAATTAATAGAAATAATTATAATATCCTTGTTGAATTGTGAATATATAATAAGAGAAAAAATATTTCAATAATTCATTAATATTTCACCGATGGAATTATTTACAAAAAATCAACTTAGTTCAAGATTTTAGAAACATTTGTAAGAATTTTATCCATGAGATATATTTGTATGGGCTGAAGTGGTCAATTGAAGCAATATTAAAAAGAAAAGCAAAAAGTCTAACCCTAGTAAAAACATTACAGAAGATGAATATTATAAAATGCTTCTATATATTAAAATTTAAAATTCCTATAAAAATAACATTTTAACTTATATTTAAAACACTATTAAATAATTCAACATTTATAGCATTAAGGAAAAGCATTTCAAATATTTAGGACGGAAACAATTGGACCTCAGATCTATAGGTGATTTTTTTCAAAAACAAGGTTTAAAAATAAAACTAATCTTGGAATATAAAGAATGTAATACAAGAAAAACTTTTAAAATTAAGAACATTATGTGACATTGAAGGACACAAATTTAAATATTTTTAATATATTAGTTTAGTTGGTTTAACTAGCTTCATGGAAATTTAATAAATTGCTCATATAATCAAAATATAAGCATTACATTCTTCTAAAATTTTAATTAGCAATTGATTCGTACAAGATTAAGAAGCATATAAGATATTTACAAAAACAATCTTGTCTAAATTAAATAAACATTTTATTACTTTTTATTTTACTATTTTATTACTATCAATAAGTCATATGAATTCAATTAAGTACAACCAATTAAAGTAATTAATTGTAACAAACAAATTAGACCCTACTTAATTATACAATTAAAAAAAATGGACAACTTAAAAGTATAGTTTGAAGGTAGGAGTAATATAGCAATTATAGTGTAATATAATAAGAACTACAATGT
>KZ808407.1:187462-201280 GCA_000696205.2 Oncopeltus fasciatus | reverse complement strand
TATATATATATATATATACATATCACTAAGTTATTTGCTAGCATAAAGAGAGGAAATAAAGCCTAATTATAGAGGCAAATAAAAAGTTTAAATCATTGCATTACAAGTAAAAATATGTTGAACTGGTTTTAATGAATATAAAATCATAAATTAAAGTGTTTTTCACTACTACCTCTTTTACAATAATTTTAATTAAAATACAATTTATCAAGTATTCAGAATTTGAAACTAAATTTTTCTAACAGTACATCAGCTACCATTAAAAAGTCTAGTGGGTCCAACTATAACATGATTGATATATACTATTATTTTCTTTAAAACACAATTGATAATTTTGTAAAGAAGCAAGGCAATAATTTAAAAAATATATAATTAGACAAATAACTCAGTCACTAATTTTTAGTAATGAAACTGACAAAAGGCTAAACATATTTTGCTGATGGAGTTCTTTCTATACATGCATATTTCGGGATATAGGTTTTTCAAAAATTTGAAAAATCCCTACTGGCTAAGAAATATTGCTAACTTGCAATATTAGCAACAAAACAAGGAGAGAGGAAATACTTTTTGAGAGATTCTCTTAATTAATAGCTTTGCAAGGTGTAGTTACTCTAATTTGAATAAGTCATTAATTTAATGACTGCTTATTTTGAATGAAATTCCCTCAACAGGTACATATCTAGGGCCAGAGTACTTGGAGGGGTAGACAGGAAACAGATAAAATGAAAAATCAGTTATTTTATAAAATCAAGTTAAAAAGTAATGGAAATAAAAACATAACATATAAAAATAATGGTATATTTGTTTCATTTATACCTAATTTATAGATAAATCTAAATAAGAATATACTAATTTTATTTTAAGAATTCTAGATTAATGAATTTTACATTTGACATTACTGGGCCAGGAGAGCCACCAGTGTACCAGTGAATAGCTCAAAGAGAAATCAATGATTAAGTCATTCTCTAGATGATATATATGTTTATGTTCATTTACAAAGAGAAGAAGTAGGGTTATTAAAACTTTAGAAAAAATAATTATTTAAAAAAAATAGTTCATAAAAGTATATAAAAAATTCCAAGACTATCTTTGGCTCTGGAAATTTAAAAAAATAGATTTAATCATGATTTCACTGAAATGGGCAGAAATCTATGTCAGAACACTATATGAAAGTTGATAAATAAATGTCCTTTCAATGGTGTTGTACATGAAGTAATATATTATTTATTCAGTCATTAAAATATATACTAAGACTAGTAAAACTGATAAGTAACAAGTGACATGTACTGAAGGTGAGCCATTACCAAAGTGGAAGATTTTTATGTAGTTTTCTGAATGTAACCATGGATTTGTGCCATCATCAAAGTACATAGGACACTGATCCCCTGAAATTGAAAGAACATCATTAAAGCACACATATACATATAGGAAAATGAATGTATCACTCATGATTCCTTCTTACTTGGCTTAATCATTGTGAGAATCTATTTAATTAAGTGCAATAAATCTGATCAAAGAGGTTCTAATTTAAGGGACAATTTTAATTTTAGGTACACCAAATTATTTATAGTTTAGGTTTTTAATCAAATAAAAACAATATTAATTTTATTTAATATTATTACAGATACAAGCACATATACACTCTAAACATGCACATAAATATCTCTATCTAAATAAATAAAATTTGTACAAACAGATATAAACAAACATTAATTTCCATTTCTATAATGTACTTACATGATTATAAATAAATGAAAAAAATATGAATAAACAAGGATGTAGATTGTACAAATGTGTGTGTGTGTAAATATTAGATTGTGAATTTATCGTATTAATTTTCTTCATTTTAAATAGGGATAGATATGATGTCTACACAGACACCACACCACACACACACACACAAACACACGTTGTATACATGAATAAATATATTTGTATTAGTGTGTGTTGCATTGAAAGTTGTATTTGTGGTAGTGTGTCTGTGTGTGAATGTGTATATATATTTATATATTAATCAATTAATGACAAATGTGGAAAAAATATAAAATTAACAATACAGAAAAATAATGAAAAAATTTAAAATAAATAATAAAATCTGGTGTTATTCACTGACTTCATGGCTGAAGTAATTTTGAGTAATTTTTTTTACTGAACCCCAACCACCTCTTTGATGGCAAATTATGTATTTTATTTTTGGTTCATTGTGTATTTAAAAAGTTTTTGTTTTTCAAAAATGAAATGTGGTAAAATAATAATCATTGTTTCAGTGTTATTTCCTAAAATATGAACAAATCATTAATTGTGATAAATTGAAAATCTTTTAAAATGTTCACACATTCACACCTGAAGTACATTTAAATGTTAGAATTTAAATGTATGGTTAGTTATCCTAAACATCAAAGGCTTAGACTTCATTTTGAGCCTTGATTGACACTTCATGGTACTACAGCCAAGCTTCATCAAACAATTCTGTTCACATATTGAAATTGTTCCTTAACAAATAGGTTTAACATATTTTGGCACAAACCAAAGTCACATGATGAGTCATTTGCTCTATCAGACTATAAGGCAGCCGAAGACAACAAAGTTTCTTTACCTTTAAATGATCTTTAAGAATGGAATAAATGCTGCTGTAAGACTCCCCTATCAAGCAAGTTTCATTTCTTCTAAGAATTGACCTATACTTAGCTACACATAAGATTATATCACAAAATCTCATTACTTCAGTTCTACATGACTAAGGTGCCATAGCATGCACTTTTAATATTTCACTGCTAATGAATAACAAGTCCAGAAACATGTTGCTGGTGGCTACTATACAGGCATGGATATGCCTCAACATTCAATAACTTGCATTCTGCAGCCTCCTGGGTATTTTTGTTGTCATATAACAAAATTAAAAAAAAAAAAAAATTTTATAGTTCTTATGGAATATATTAGAGTTCTTTATAATATATGAAATAAAAACCCAGAAAAAAAGAAGATCCTAAAATGAATACTTGAAGAGTTATTTCCATTATTCTTATTAGGTTATATCTTAATATAAGCATTAATATAAGTATTATTTATATTAAAATATATAAAAATCAAACATACTTTCTCTCTCATACTCAGTCATGTCAATGGCTACAGCAGCACCCTCTGTATAGTTGAAAGACGTTACATCTTGTCTTAAATCACAAATTGGACCATATGCTTGTGACATGAGAATCCTATTAAGATCTGCTCTTTGATAAACCTGAAAATAAATTTAATTTTTAAAAGCTTAAATAATATTTTTAATAAAATAAGTGCTTCCATTACTTCTCCCCCAAAAGAAAATTAACATAATTAAATAATTAATGAATTTTTTTTTTTTTTTCAGTAAATGGTTCACAAATGTTATTGAGTTCTAAATTGGACTTAAATTGTATATGTAAGGAGATAAACTATTTCAAAATTAAAACATGCTTAGGAAGTTAAGTCGAAGTCTAACTCTTAAAGTGTAATTACATTATGAATTTAAAATCTTTTCTTGCAAGTAAATAGTTTGTCAAACCAATGCTAAAGGGGTGTAAATGATTATTATTTAAAACTATATATTTGTAATATTATACCTTTGATATAAAATACAATGAATACTCAATGTTTAGCCCATTCTTATCTACATCTATTCTCCATTCCTTGAGATCACCGTCAGAAAACTCTAGGCCTGAAATTTGCAAACTTATCAAATTTTTCCCTTGAAGAAAATGCATGGATAAAAAAAAGTAGTAATCCAATGGCACGAGATTTGGACTATCTATATGGTGATGAGGCAGAAGTTCAAACCCATGAAGTTCTTTAAACTTTTCTTTGGTTCGATGGGAAATGAGAGGATGAGCATAATCTTATTGAAATAAAACTCCTTTTCAGTAGATCAAAGCAGCTCATTCAACTTAGTGTACCTTTCCAGTTGTGTGCAGTACAGTTCAGAATTCATTTAGAGTACATCAGGAACAGATTCATGATGAATAACAACTTCAAAATTAAAAAAATGTGAAGCATGCATATTATTTCAAATTTGCCCCCTTTCAGTAACCGAAAAAGCAGTTGGGCTGCGGTCTAGCCATTGCTTATAGGTATTTGGATTTCACTAGTAAATCCACTTTTCCGCACAGGCGACAATTTTTCAGTAAAATCTCATATCAACAGTTATTAAGAAATTGTCACAAATTTTTAACGTCTTGGTTGATTGCTGAGGAGAAAGTTCGTGAGGGACCAGTCTACTACTGTTTTTCACCTTCCCCATGAGAGTAGACATGGCAAATAATAGTAACTTTTGACACACCCTAATCCCTGGCAAGTTAGCGAGTACTCGCGGACAAATTTGATTTGATTAGAACACCTTCGTGCTGAACCTCATTAATATTCATTTATGTTTGACTGGAGCCCTTCCTTTCTAATGTTGTACATCCACTGCAAAGTTTTTTAAACTAACACCGTGTAGTGCGATAATCAAGGACATTTTCTCATTCAGGTTTAACAATATCACAAGTTGCTTCAGCGGCAGTGAAATCTTTTTCCCCACTAATGTCTTAAAATTTTGAGAATTTCATAGGACACTGTTATGTTTTTTCTTAGGACAAAATAACTAAACTGGGGCTTTCTTTTGAAAAAGAAGTCAAATGTGTGTTAACTAGCTTAGAGAATGCTCTAAAGGGATCATTAAGTATTAAAACATTTACAGTCATTTGAAATCTTAAATTTGACAAAGAGGTCATTTTTATTATTATTATTTTTTAAATACTCCTTTATAATGATATGTTCCCAGGAGTTTATGAGAATTTTAGTTTGAGTCAACAGGGAGGGTTGTAGGGATTGAATTTGGAGGACAGGGTCTGTTCTATTGGATTAGGATGGTATGACAGTTAAATGTTGAAAAGGGTGAAGCGATAAGAAATGAGGTCTTGAACAAAATGGATATTAAAATCATGGTGAAGGGGAGCAATAGGTAGCACGAGCGATTATTCTGAGGGTTTTGGATTAAAGGGACTGGATTCTTTGGATATTGGAAAGCTTGGCGACACCCCAGATTTCTACACTATGTGGAGCTAAGAGGATACTTGAATGGGTAGGGATGTCAGTAGTGTACAGGATGAATAGGATAGGTCCGAGCACACTACCTTGAGGAACTCTTGCACTACAAAGAAAAAAGGTAGGGTTTAATAGTTTGTCAGAATGTTGAAAATATTTGAATAAGTTGAAGAGTTCAATCATTTTCAATATTCTGAAAAACCATTAGCCCTCCTTCAAAATAAACCTGTCAAACATTTCTCCTAGTTCCTTAAAGATTTTTGTAGTTCTTTTCTTTGCAGTGCCCGTTTTGAATCAGGCCACTCTTCCTTTGTTCTTACTGCCTCTTACCCCCCCACCCTTCCACCACTCACGTTATCCAACTCAAAAAATTTCTCACAAGTTTCAAACCCTACCTCTCAGTCAAGAAAATGTGATCTTGGTGACACAATGTCCCCTCTCACCATTATGATAGGTAGGTGTGGTTAATTTTTTTTTTTTTTTTAGTTTGTTTTTTGTACTTTGAACTTTTAGCATGAACTACATTCATGCTCCTCCTATTATCTCAGATATTGTCAACTTGGAGATAGAGAATGGGGACTGCAGATAATGCTGTAAACTTAACATCTTCTCTGAAGCAAGGCCAGGTGATAGGAGCCTCACTGCCTCACCCCACTTTTATATCCTCATATCACCTAATGTAAAACCTCCCCGATGCTCTATCTAATTCTCAATAGTAGTACTTCAAAACCCTGAAAAAAACTGATGCTAGTGGAGTGTGACAGCCCAGTATCTAGACCTTAGGCGCACTAACCTACTGCATGAGACTAAGGTGCCATAGCATGCACTTTTAATATTTCACTGCTAATGAATAACAAGTCCAGAAACATGTTGCTGGTGGCTACTATACAGGATATATTAGTTTAGTTGGTTTAACTAGCTTCATGGAAATTTAATAAATTGCTCATATAATCAAAATATAAGCATTACATTCTTCTAAAATTTTAATTAGCAATTGATTCGTACAAGATTAAGAAGCATATAAGATATTTACAAAAACAATCTTGTCTAAATTAAATAAACATTTTATTACTTTTTATTTTACTATTTTATTACTATCAATAAGTCATATGAATTCAATTAAGTACAACCAATTAAAGTAATTAATTGTAACAAACAAATTAGACCCTACTTAATTATACAATTAAAAAAAATGGACAACTTAAAAGTATAGTTTGAAGGTAGGAGTAATATAGCAATTATAGTGTAATATAATAAGAACTACAATGTGAAGTACAATAATCATTATAAGAAAGGACAAGATTGTAACATTCTGAGCAATCCAACATCAGTAAATAAATCTTAATAAGTAAATTAAAAATTAACATAATAAATGCCATGAAGAAATTTACAGAATAAATTCCTCCTATTACCTTCATTAAACAAATGTAAATATTTCTAGGACAAGGCGTAACACCTATTTGGAGGTATTTTTATACAGTTAAATGAGAAATTTGAGCTTAGAAATATAAAGGGTATCTTGTTGCAATTCTAGTAAATTTTATAATAATAATTAAAAAAAAGACACTAATTAGTACTAAGTATGATCACATCTATGATGAGAACATAGGAAATCACTGAGGTATCTCGTATGACTAAAAGTTTTAATCACACTTCCATCGTATTGAATATGCTCAGCATTAGATAAAAATCTGTACAATTTCCCTAATACAGACCATTATAATTAAAGAAATTAGAAAAATGCTATACTTCAGAATAATCACAGTAGGTTATTGGATGAATTTATATATATATATATATATATACATATCACTAAGTTATTTGCTAGCATAAAGAGAGGAAATAAAGCCTAATTATAGAGGCAAATAAAAAGTTTAAATCATTGCATTACAAGTAAAAATATGTTGAACTGGTTTTAATGAATATAAAATCATAAATTAAAGTGTTTTTCACTACTACCTCTTTTACAATAATTTTAATTAAAATACAATTTATCAAGTATTCAGAATTTGAAACTAAATTTTTCTAACAGTACATCAGCTACCATTAAAAAGTCTAGTGGGTCCAACTATAACATGATTGATATATACTATTATTTTCTTTAAAACACAATTGATAATTTTGTAAAGAAGCAAGGCAATAATTTAAAAAATATATAATTAGACAAATAACTCAGTCACTAATTTTTAGTAATGAAACTGACAAAAGGCTAAACATATTTTGCTGATGGAGTTCTTTCTATACATGCATATTTCGGGATATAGGTTTTTCAAAAATTTGAAAAATCCCTACTGGCTAAGAAATATTGCTAACTTGCAATATTAGCAACAAAACAAGGAGAGAGGAAATACTTTTTGAGAGATTCTCTTAATTAATAGCTTTGCAAGGTGTAGTTACTCTAATTTGAATAAGTCATTAATTTAATGACTGCTTATTTTGAATGAAATTCCCTCAACAGGTACATATCTAGGGCCAGAGTACTTGGAGGGGTAGACAGGAAACAGATAAAATGAAAAATCAGTTATTTTATAAAATCAAGTTAAAAAGTAATGGAAATAAAAACATAACATATAAAAATAATGGTATATTTGTTTCATTTATACCTAATTTATAGATAAATCTAAATAAGAATATACTAATTTTATTTTAAGAATTCTAGATTAATGAATTTTACATTTGACATTACTGGGCCAGGAGAGCCACCAGTGTACCAGTGAATAGCTCAAAGAGAAATCAATGATTAAGTCATTCTCTAGATGATATATATGTTTATGTTCATTTACAAAGAGAAGAAGTAGGGTTATTAAAACTTTAGAAAAAATAATTATTTAAAAAAAATAGTTCATAAAAGTATATAAAAAATTCCAAGACTATCTTTGGCTCTGGAAATTTAAAAAAATAGATTTAATCATGATTTCACTGAAATGGGCAGAAATCTATGTCAGAACACTATATGAAAGTTGATAAATAAATGTCCTTTCAATGGTGTTGTACATGAAGTAATATATTATTTATTCAGTCATTAAAATATATACTAAGACTAGTAAAACTGATAAGTAACAAGTGACATGTACTGAAGGTGAGCCATTACCAAAGTGGAAGATTTTTATGTAGTTTTCTGAATGTAACCATGGATTTGTGCCATCATCAAAGTACATAGGACACTGATCCCCTGAAATTGAAAGAACATCATTAAAGCACACATATACATATAGGAAAATGAATGTATCACTCATGATTCCTTCTTACTTGGCTTAATCATTGTGAGAATCTATTTAATTAAGTGCAATAAATCTGATCAAAGAGGTTCTAATTTAAGGGACAATTTTAATTTTAGGTACACCAAATTATTTATAGTTTAGGTTTTTAATCAAATAAAAACAATATTAATTTTATTTAATATTATTACAGATACAAGCACATATACACTCTAAACATGCACATAAATATCTCTATCTAAATAAATAAAATTTGTACAAACAGATATAAACAAACATTAATTTCCATTTCTATAATGTACTTACATGATTATAAATAAATGAAAAAAATATGAATAAACAAGGATGTAGATTGTACAAATGTGTGTGTGTGTAAATATTAGATTGTGAATTTATCGTATTAATTTTCTTCATTTTAAATAGGGATAGATATGATGTCTACACAGACACCACACCACACACACACACACAAACACACGTTGTATACATGAATAAATATATTTGTATTAGTGTGTGTTGCATTGAAAGTTGTATTTGTGGTAGTGTGTCTGTGTGTGAATGTGTATATATATTTATATATTAATCAATTAATGACAAATGTGGAAAAAATATAAAATTAACAATACAGAAAAATAATGAAAAAAATTAAAATAAATAATAAAATCTGGTGTTATTCACTGACTTCATGGCTGAAGTAATTTTGAGTAATTTTTTTTACTGAACCCCAACCACCTCTTTGATGGCAAATTATGTATTTTATTTTTGGTTCATTGTGTATTTAAAAAGTTTTTGTTTTTCAAAAATGAAATGTGGTAAAATAATAATCATTGTTTCAGTGTTATTTCCTAAAATATGAACAAATCATTAATTGTGATAAATTGAAAATCTTTTAAAATGTTCACACATTCACACCTGAAGTACATTTAAATGTTAGAATTTAAATGTATGGTTAGTTATCCTAAACATCAAAGGCTTAGACTTCATTTTGAGCCTTGATTGACACTTCATGGTACTACAGCCAAGCTTCATCAAACAATTCTGTTCACATATTGAAATTGTTCCTTAACAAATAGGTTTAACATATTTTGGCACAAACCAAAGTCACATGATGAGTCATTTGCTCTATCAGACTATAAGGCAGCCGAAGACAACAAAGTTTCTTTACCTTTAAATGATCTTTAAGAATGGAATAAATGCTGCTGTAAGACTCCCCTATCAAGCAAGTTTCATTTCTTCTAAGAATTGACCTATACTTAG
Organism: Oncopeltus fasciatus; assembly: GCA_000696205.2. Lineage (NCBI taxonomy): Eukaryota > Metazoa > Arthropoda > Insecta > Hemiptera > Lygaeidae > Oncopeltus > Oncopeltus fasciatus. Next base: position 191,750 of record KZ808407.1, on the reverse strand, counting down.
CTACACATAAGATTATATCACAAAATCTCATTACTTCAGTTCTACATGACTAAGGTGCCATAGCATGCACTTTTAATATTTCACTGCTAATGAATAACAAGTCCAGAAACATGTTGCTGGNGATTAGCAAGGTCATGTTTATGATTAAGATATGACTTACCCAACATCTGTATTTTGAAAATGGATCAAGATCATCATAAGTGATAAGATATGATTTGAGATTCTCTTTCCAAAAACCAATACACTTCATTTTATAATCAGGATCACCTATTCAAAATAAAAATTAAATTGAAACGCGAAGAAAATTTTGAAATAGGAAGTTTTCTCTCTTAATTTAAAACAATATTACCACAATGAGGTATACATACTGTAAATGTCCAAAGGACGGCCCAAGTGATCCACAGAAAGGCAGTAATTTTCATCAATAAAGACCTCCTTTTGTTCAGTATCACAGACTGAAAAGTCAGAAATATTTTGTTTGCAGTATATAAAAGGGCGAGGAGACAAAGTCACACCTCCCAAAATCCTAGTTTCAAAGGGGATATCTCCTCTTTGGGTGAAGTTAAATTTACCAGCAACTGGACAACGGACAGGAACTGGATTAAGTGCTAGAAAGAATTTTTTTAATATTATTAATATAATGGGAGAAATATAATTATAATTTTTTTTTGTGATATTTAATCCCACATAAATTTTAACAATTTTTAGTGCAAGGGAACACTAGTGCGGGGAATTTAATAACTTATCAGACTTGTCCTGGTAGCATAAATGGTAAATGCACCGGCCCGGATAGCAGTACATCCAGGTTCGAGTCCTGGCTGGAACAGTTAGATTTTCTATTCTGTTTCCTTGCACTAAAAATTGTTATAATTATAAATATTTCAAATTATATTCTAAACTACATACTACAAAAATTCTTAAGTCTTGACTTGAGATAGGACAGTACTGTAGGATTGCATAAGAGTGTTTATTATATTTGGTCTAATCTGATGTTGAGAAATTACCAGTTATTTTTTCTTTTTATTTCATTGGCATTAATTACAGGGGTTTCACCATTTTTACTTTTTAAATCTAAGACTGGAAAAACCCAAACCTCAATTTCTAAGAGAGGGACCAGTTTTAATATTCCTCAAAATGTTAAAAAGACTAACTATTAAAATCCAAATAGAGAGTTTTTGACCTTGGAGATTATAAGTGGAGAATTTGTTGGGGTTAGGTCAAGGTTGATAAAAAAAAATACAACTAAAAAAAAAGTACTTTTTATTATCTGCAGACATTTTACATTATAGTCCATCTTCGGGGCTATCATGAAGGTGAGAGGGGAAGTATTATCACTTGGAACCCGAACCCCAACAAATTCTATATAATTTAACTATTAAAAAGACAGAAGACAGAGATTTATCTAATATATCCCTAATCATTCAACTGTCCACTCAGTCTTCTTTCAATACCATTTAAGGTCTTAGAAAAAAATCTTGTTAAAGCGAATGATACCTTCCAATCCATTAAATCTTTGAATATTCCATTTAATCACCCAGTTGGCTACTGATGTAAGCATTATACTGTCTAGCTGGTGTTTCATGTCAGGGACTACATTTCCTCTCCTCTCAAGGTAGTGTTCTTGGGCTAATAATTAATCCTACACACTACTGACATTTCTACCCACCCAAGTAGCTAGCATCTCTATTTGCAGTGGACAAGATTATATTATGTTTTCCTACCCTAATTCTAAAGCTGCTTCCAAAACCTAAGGGTACATCTTGCAAATATTTAGTAATATTACAGTAAATGGAGAACTAAAATTAATAATGTGCACAAGTTAATTTCCAATTAAGTAAAAATTCTTTCCTGGAAAAGTAAAAGTCAACAGAATTCCTATACCACTTTCACATTCGATTAGTTACCTTGGGTTCAATCTTGACTCGTGACAAATGGGGGGTGCATGCTAAAATTTAAAAAAAACTTAACAGGCGACAGGGATTCCCACACAGAATAATTAATAGGAACTCAAAACTAACAGTATATAACAAACTAAAGTTGTACAAGACTTTTGGTCGACCAATTTTGGCAAACAGAGAAGAACCCAGGGGTGCTGCCAAGCTTTCCAACATACAAAGAATCCAATCTTTCAAATCTAATATCCTTAGAATAATCACAAATAATCCTCATTATGTATTCAACTCTTCCCTTCACCATGACTTTAATATCCCTTCTTCGAAGACCTTATTTCTTATCTTATCTTTTCACAGTTAACTGCCATACCATTCAAATCTATTTGCATAGGCTCTGTCCTCCAACTATAATCAATAGTAGAGAAGTATAAGACATATTTACTTGAACTACAATACTACTATTGAAACTTAAATTTAAAAAACAGAAATGTATTAGATGTCAATGGACTATGAAAAAAAATTCATATTTTTCATATTCTGCCTTCTTATATTCTTACTTTCCTCCTCCTTCCACCAGAACAGGCTAGCTCCAAGGCCTCAGATCTCCCCTCCACTTCTCCAGCATGCCCCCCCCCCCATAGCAATGAGGGCCATGAAGATCCTATTTAGATAACTTCCAATCTTCTTTGAAGTCAACCATGAGTGATATCCCATGGATGAAATGGTTTATAAGTAAGTGGTACAGCTAGTAAACAAAAATAAGGTGGTATCTAATTATCAAAGTGGATACTGAAAAGACAGATCAACTACTAAAAACTTGGTACGAATAGGAGCAGAATTGCAGAATACGTTTATGAAGAAACAGCAACCTACAGGAATATTTGTCAATACTGAAGTCACTTATGAGCTTGTCACAGCGTGGCAACACGGAATGCTTATGATATTATATGAACTGACTTGTAGAGGATATTTTCAAATCTTTATGCGACAATTTTTAAATGACTATCAGTTTAGGAAAGTTTTCCTACATAAAAAACATATTAACAGATGAATGGTCTACAACAAGGTTGAATTATCAGCACAACACTCTTTACTTTGGCGGTTGTTATAGGCTATAATTGATAGTTAGTATTGTTTAATATGTTTTATAAACTACTCATGTTCACACAGAATATGAACAAAAGTTGTTGAGACAAAATTTTGGTTGTCAAGGGACATGCTCATAAATTGTCTGATGCTGAGCTAAAAGCTGACATCTCCAAGACTTGGGTATTTGCCATATTTAGCTATATTCAATCCCAACAAACCTGAAAAAATTTCGAGTCTCGAAAGCCCAAGGTATCTGATGGAGACTGTATAAGTCTGACAACCTAAACACCTTACTTCTCCCTGGTCAGACTTATGTATAAGTCAATGTAACAATGTAAATAGGATTGTAATCCTATTTACAGTATTCACTTGCACTTCAGTAGAATAATGATTGGTTTTGGTGGAGATATCAACAAAATGTTCCTTCAAATTAAAACTCAAAAAGTGGATCAAGCTGCAGAAAGATTCCTATGGAGAATGAATCCATTAGATAAGGTTCCTGATCATTACCTAATGGAAGCCATGTTTTTCGGGGCTGTTCTCTTTTTGAAACCCAAGAGGTCCCAAACAGAAATACTTTCCACTTTCAAGATAGTCACCCATGGGCTGTGAAAGATATTCACAAATCTCACTACATGGATGACTATCTAGATAGCTGATTTTAAAGAGGCTATACCTCTAGTTAAGGATGTCCATTAGAGTGGAGGTTCCAAATGATGAAATGGATTTTGAACTCATCGCATGTGCTTCAAGAGATTGATTCCTTATTGATTCCAGAATATTCTGCACTACATTATTGTAGTTGTGGTTATCTAACCATGATCACTCTGGATTTTACAGCATTTACTGGAGAGTCTACTTTTTATTTTTATTTATAATATGGACTTTTACTTCCAAAAAATGCAAGGGAATGCAATTTTTTTAATCCCCTTAAAATACAATAGTTCAAGCAAAAGTTTAGATCATGGGATATGTAAATCAACTAGTGCAGCTTAAATCCAGATTGTAGAACTTAAAAAGCTAGAAATCAATAATATTTTTACCTGATGATATGAAGTATAAGACACACATGTTAGCTAAATAATTCCCTAACAGCTTTAGTTTATAAAATAAAACTTACCAAGAAAGTAATCATACTTCCAAGCTTCTTTATTTTTGAATTGGACCCAAGAGCATACTGTAGAAAAGTCATCCTTTATTACAGCAATCCCTTTTCTATATCTTATAATATTATGATGACGGGGTACAAAATCAAAACATATAAAATCTTTTTGGCTAAAAAAAAAATTAATTATATTTGGTCTAAT
>KZ808407.1:154870-174925 GCA_000696205.2 Oncopeltus fasciatus | reverse complement strand
CCTTTTTATATCCATCTTTAAATATATATATATGGTGGCAGATGAGGATTTTTATTCGATGTTAGTTAACCTAAAAAGCATTACCATACATAATTTAGTCAATATATGACTAAAGAATACACTGAAATTCAAAATTTCATGAATCATTGAATTCTAAGTAAATATAAAAAAGAAAATTGAATAGTTTAGGAAAATTAGTAGCTAGTAACGAATGAATAAGATATTACTACTCACTCTCGATCTTTTCTAAGACATTTACTGTCCTCACAAAAAATTTTACACAGTAATAACAACCATCATTATTTTTAAAAACAACTGTATAATTTGTGGAATATTCATTAAGAAGATCAACTGCAACTCCTCTTTTGGAGTGAGTATCTTCATTCAAATCTGTGATAGTGTTTTCTCCATTCTCCCAAGAGAACCAAGTCCCTCTTAGTACATGAGGAATTACAATAGAAGAGTTATCTCCAGAAGACAGTGAAACTGAAAAATCAAGAAAAACAAGCCTGGTAACAACATAATCTAGTATGTAAACAAACAGTGAAATTCAACAAAGTTAAAATATATTCTTACTGAGACTATATAAAATACAGAATAGCCCCAATAAGGGGAGCCTAAAAACTATATTCATATTAATGCATGAAGACAGAATTTGAAGCAAGCTAATCAACAGATCGGCTTGACCCCCAACAACTCTTAGATAACCTTTCCCAATTAGTAGAACAACAAAAAAAAAACTGTTTACATGCACTGCAGCGCCCTCAAAGTCATCTGATCGCGGAAATGTCAACAACTACTTGTTGAATGGAATCTACAAAACATCTTGCTCCTTGGATATTTTCCAGAAATTTCACTACAGCCAAAATTATGGGTCTACCAAATGTTTAATTCTTGTTATTTTTTTCGTCTGACAAACAAGCGGAAATGACTGAACTTTGGTTTTCTGAGTTTAGTAACAATTCATAGCAAGAAAAACAACCAAAAAAACTTCAAGCACAAAATGCGTAAACTATGCATATTTATCAACACTTTTGTTAATGAATATTTTTAATTCCATGCACAGGAACTGTTAATCTTAGATTTTTTTAATAACTTAGAAATATTAAATATTTCATGTAACATTCATTTATTAACAAATGATTTGATGAATCCCTAATTATTTTTAATTTGATGAGGGATTCATTGCCATTTAGCAATTGCAACTGCCAAAAAATGAATATATTTCTGGTCATATTTAGTATGGGATTAAGAAATACTCCATAATCAACGTAATTATATATTTTATTGTAGATTTGTTTAAATAATTATTCTAAAGTTGAGTGTCAAATTATGTTCCGTTTAAATGAAAATTAAGGCTGTAGTTAAGAAATGTTTTTAATCAGGAATCAAGTTTCAATTTAACCCTTACTTCTATTAGCGATTCTGTAAGCTAACAAAATAAATTTTGAACAATTATTTAATTCTTTATGTAAGTTTACATTAATTTAAATTCAATTTACGTTAATGGGATTTTTAAAATGCCTACATCAACATTCAATGCTTCAGTCGAATCCCATCCTAACAATATCACTAGTTCACATTTTTTGAGTGGTGTCATTGGTTATCTTCTCTCCTCATATGATTGAAATTAAATGTATTTTTTTTTTAATTCATTGTGGTGATCAAATTACAAAATGTTTTAATTTAACAGAATGTAATAAATAAATAAAAGTTAAAAAAAAAAAGTTCACATATATCTTATAATAATCATTTTATTGCTATGTAATGAGTCAGGACTGTTTGGACTATTTTTCTATAATCTGACGTAACATATTTAAATTTATTGTTTATAAAATGTTTTGTAAATACTAAGAAATATATAAAAATTCCTATTAGATGATTTTAGTTGGGATTCGGTCAAGGCGGATCCAAAAAAAAAAAAAAAAATACAAATTTAAAAAAAAAAGTGTATTTTTTAAAAGATTATCTGCCAACGTTTCGGCTTACATTGTAAGCCATCTTCAGGGCTGTAGAAATACAATGTCAAGATAATACAATAATATAATAGAAAATTACAATAATGAAATGTGATATAAAAAGTATTAATGTAGAGAGCTATGTAAGATAATTTAAAAAGATTTTAAAAAACAATTTGAAAAACATGCAGACAGCAACTTATTGAAAAACAGTTGAATAATATTAAAACAGTAATTTACCACACACAATTGTGACGTCTGTTGAGTTCTTGTCGTTTGATTATAGTATATTCATTCCAGTTGAGTAGTGAGTCAAGGTGGAACCCTACCATAGGTAACGGACTAATCAGAGAGAGGTATAGGTATGTTATTGTATGTAACATTATCAGGATATTCTTTTCTTAGTTAAAAATTAACTAGTACGTATTTGGACTCATTTATTTTAATTCTCCATTTACTGCACCGCTACTGAATACCATCATGGTGGTTTTGTAAAATGTTAGAAGTTGTTTTGGATTCAGGTCGGGGTATACGTTGGGTGGTAGTTTACATCTCCTGTCCAGTAATGTTTTGAAGAAGCTGAAAGGGATTAACAGTTGTGAAAGGAGATAGGTTTCCATTCATTAGTCACTTCGTTGGCGGGGGGTGTGATGGTCACTCCTTGAGAGGTGCTAGGGCTTGGCTGTAGTTGGTCTCTCTCCAATGGAGTGCTACAGGCGGAATGCCTCTTATCTTTAGGAGGGGTCATGGGTGCAACACGACGCTTCCCTTATCGCCCTCCACTAGCAATCACCTGATGATAATGATTGCCTCCCATAATTTATTCATTAATTTATAAAAAAACAAAAAAAAACAAAAAAAACGCTGGGTTAAGAGTCTCGAACGGAGCCTCTGACCCATCAGGCTGAGTGGTATGGGAGGCTATGAGAGCTTAGCGCGGCGAGGTGGGGGCCGGACAGTTCTTCCCCTGTCGACCCCAGTGCTAAGGATAACGGCTACAAAAATAGTTCGCTTTACTCACTGTTTAGATGTGATCCGACTCGAGTTGAAACTGCACTCACATGTCACTGAAACTTCACTGCAAATGCATGTAGAGTTTGAGATCTCAGTTCTTTCCACAACTGGTATATTATAGTTGGAAAGACGGAGCGCTATAAAAAGGTGTGTACTGATCACTGGTTACACCGCTACTCCTCCTAAGAAAATTAAGCAGACTTGAGTGCAATGTTTCAATAATGATGTGAAGAGTAAATGAAGGATTATATGTATATCTTAAGTCAGATTGAGCAAAGCGTAGAAGGAATGAACCAATGGTTTTAAAATCGTGGTTCAAATTCCGAACATGTTGTTTTCATTATTTTAAAAATTGCTGACAATAAAGCGCCTAATGGCACACACAAACACACACACACAAACGCGCACACTCACACTCACAAACATACGTATATATCCGTGAATTTTCATACTATATAGTTTCGGTACTGGCTGTAGTAGCTCAGAAGGGAAACACATGTTAAGAATATGTTACTTCACGACATACGCACCATAGAGGTGGCAGCACACCTTTCTGTCCCTCTCATTTTTCCCATCAAATGACTAAAGGTACCAAATTCTGCTAGGTGTTCTCTAGAAGTATAATACAAATCCTCTAGGTCGTGACAAGCAGAAGCACAGAAATAAAAAAGAAAGCTGTTATGCACTGTGATTTTTGTTCAGGGGATCTTTGGCTACGGATTTAAGTGTCTTAACTACTGGGAGATCAGACTATAACGAAAATAAGCTAGAATAATTGTTTTAGTCTATACGTAATTTTTAATTTCTAAAATATAATTTAAATTATATAAACGAAATTTAAAAATAGAAACAGCCAATTTCACATCATAGATTTCAGTCTTTTGGAAATAAGATTAGTAAAATAATACTCCCCTTCAAATACCATTATATGGACTACTAATTTTTTTTTTTGTTTTTTTCTTAAGTGATCAATAAGTGAGGAATAAGAATAATATAATGAAATGAGGTCTGTGATGAGGTTGAAACGTGCCAAAAAATGGTTGCTTACATACTACTTGAGTTTTTCCCGCGGAAAAAGCTTGAAAAATCCTGGTTGTTTTCTTGGTAGGAATGAGATAAACTGAGATTGTACTGAAAAAAGCTGAAACTGTGAATACGAGTGAAAAGAACATTTTAAGACTGATATTTGGCAAAATTTGGGCCATCATTGTTCATCTTTTTGACCGAAATACTCAAAATCTCTCGGCATTCGAGATTAGAAAACGCCATCCTAGGTAGTGCTCAGTCCTTTGTTCCCTAGAATAGGACGTATTGTAGAAAGTAACTTAAGGGGTGCGTCAAGGGGCGAAATTCATTAAAAAAATGTCAGTACTTTTTATTTTATTTTAAATACTTATCTTTTACGAGGGAATAATGCGATAATGAGAAATTTCCCCAAATTGAGGACTTTGTACCTTTTTTTTATTTACGTTTTAACCTTTGACCTTTGATCCCTAGGCAGGACATGTCTTAACATGAATTATGATAGGGACTTGTATGGACTCGAGGGATGAGTTTTTTTTAGCAAAATTCGTCTAAAAGGACAGTTATGACGCAAGGAGTGCGTCAAGGGGCGAACTTCTTAAAAAAAAATGTCAGTACTTTTTATTTTATTTTAAATACTTATCTTTTACGAGGGAATAATGCGATAATAAGAAATTTCCCTAAATTGAGGACTTTGTACCTTTTTTTTTTACCTTTGATCCCTAGGCAGGACATGTCTTAACATGAATTATGATAGGGACTTGAATGGAATCGAGGGATGTGAAAATTAGCAAATTTCATCTAAAAGGACTATGCTATGATAGTATGACGCAAGGGGTGCGTCAACGAGCGAACTTCTTTAGAATATATGTTGCAGGTTTAGTCTTTTTGATATTTTTCTTAGTCTTATAGGTCTCATGTGGGATTTATGTGTAATTTTGTGCTTCATCGACGTATGGTGTAGAGGATACGTAAATGAGCGGATTTCCCTAAAATATGCTTTGCGGGCTTAGTATTTTTGATATTTTTCTTAGTCTTATATGTCGCATATGGGATTTGTGTGTGTTTATGTAATTATTTGACATATGATGTAGAGGATACGTAATTGAGCGGATTTCCCCAAAATATGCTTCGCAGGTGTAGTATTTTTGAATATTTTATTGAAATACAGGATTTTTATGTGATTTTGTAATATATTTTTGTAATATGGAATTTCGCTCATTTACGTTTCCTCTACATCATATGTCAAATAATTACATAAAAACACACAAATTCCACATGGGACCTATAAGACTAAGAAAAATTTTAAAAATTCTAAACCCGCAAAGCATATTTTGTAGAAATACGCTCATTTACGTATCCTCTACATCATACGTCGATGAAGTACAAAATTTTATAAAAACCCTATATTTCACTAAAATGTTTAAAATAACTAAACCCGCTAAGCATATTTTGGGGAAATTCGCTCATTTACGTATCCTCTACAGTATACGTCAAATAATTACATAAACACACACAAATCCCATATGCGACCTATAAGACTAAGAAAAATATCAAAAAGACTAAACCTGCAACATACATTCTAAAGAAGTTCGCTCGTTGACGCACCCCTTGCGTCATACTATCATAGCATAGTCCTTTTAGATGAAATTTGCTAATTTTCACATCCCTCGATTCCATTTAAGCCCCTATCATAATTCATGTTAAGACATGTCCTGTCTAGGGATCAAAGGTCAAAGGTTAAAACGTAAATAAATAATAAAGGTACAAAGTCCTCAACTTGGAGAAATTTTTCCTTATCGCATTATTCCCTCGTAAAAGATAAGTATTTAAAATACAATAGAAAGTACTGATATTTTTTTTTTATGAAGTTCGCCCCTTGACGCACCCCTTAAGTTACATTCTACAATATGTCCTATTCTAGGGACAAAGGTCAAAAGAACCAAAAACATAATAACAGAGAAGAGGGGAGTTAAAATATTGAATTAAAATAAAATATTATTGGAGTTAGAGTGGGATAAGATAATCCTTAATACATAATAAAAGGATGAGAGATATACACCTACCATATATTCATTTTTTCATGAACGAAATCAAATTAAGTCTTAAAATAAGTCTGAAATTTAAAGAACATCATTTCTTCATCTATATAAAATAATATGAAAATATCAAACCTAAATATTTTTTACGAAGTTCGCCTATTGACGCACCTCCTGAGTTTCATTCTACAATATAACCAATTCTATGGGAACAAAGATATATTTTAAAAATGACGAATAAAAGCTTACCATATATGTTTAGAATAGGGTGGTAAATAACAGAGTATTGGGGAGTAGCTTCATGAGTGATTACGATATTTAATTATTTAATTAAAAAAATAGTCAGCCCCGCAACAGGCCCAAGGGGGAAATAAATATTAAGATCTAATGGCACACTTGAAAAGATGTGGTCAGCACACCGTTCTCAATTTTTAATTCAATAGTAAGGCTAGGTGTTCCCTAGGAACACGCTAGGAATTTCAAATAGAAGCACAGAAAGAAAAACATTGTGCGCTGTGGGATTTGAACCTGAGACTCAGGTGTCTAGTACCAAGGGGATGATGGGTCTAAGGTCAAATAGGAGAATATTGGGGGATTATCTCCATAGGGGAGGGGGGTCAAACATATCGTTAAACTCATCATAACATGGGAGGGAGGATTAACTTCATATGTCACGTGATACATCTAAAAATCTCTGGAGGGGGCGGGGTCAAAGGATAAGCTAATAACAGAGGAGGGAATTAGCCCCTCATATGTTACGTCGTGGTAACTAGGAAGTTCTCTGGAGGGTGTGGGTCAAAGGTCAAATAGGTCTAAGTAGAATATTAGGGGATTAGCTCCGTGGGGGATTAAGATTAATTTAAATAAAATATAAGGAACAAAGGTTCAACTGGTAAGCCAATAACAGGGTGGGAGGGGGGGATTAGCTCCCTCAAAGATAATATGGTAGAAAATTCGCCTGGGGTAGGTTATGTTATGGATACAAGGAAATTCGCCTGGGGTAGGTTATGCGATGATTACAAGAAAATTCGCTAAAATCTTTAGGGACCCCCTGCGATGAGGTAGAGGTAAGACCCCGAGCGCTGATCTAAAGAGGTAGGCTTAGAGGTTTGAAGTTTTGGCGGAAAACCATGGTGTCCGCCATTTTCTTCATTTGCGTGTGCCAGAAGCCTCTTTTTCCCCCTACTAATATTCCTTAGGACCTTTTGAGGCTGATATTGGCCAAAATTATGTAATCGCTCCAGTTCCTCTCCCTTCATTTGACCGAGGAGCTAATTCTATCAAACCTTTGTGGATTGACACTACTTGATCACATATATTGATTTTATTTGTAGTGAAAAACATTTAGAGGTTTCGGGAATCTGTAATATTTTTAGAGTTGCGAGTTATTTGCCGACAGGCTCGAACTCAGGCGGAGGTACCCGGCCTCCTCAGAGAACACTGACTTATTTCCCCATCTGTGGTTGCTACCTTGGGTGAGTGATTGAGTTCTTTATGTGGGTGAGTAGGTTCTTTGGGTGAATGTTGTGTGCTGTTTATAGTGTAAATGTGTGTGAGAGTCAGTGTACAGTTCCTGGAGAGACAGTGGCTATCAGTGTACCAATGGCCGGCCGATGGGTCCGTCAACCCATCGAAATGAAATGGCTTCCACAGTTTCACAACCACTATAATATTATTCTTGGTTAATTGGAAGCTCTTTAACAACCACTGGTTAATATTCGAAGTGATCCAAGTCTGAAGTATAAAACGATTAGTTTAGGCAAATAATTAGGTAAAGATCACTTGGGAGTGTGTAATTTAAATTCAACAATTGCTCGCGATTCCATGTGGTTAACTACCATTTAGAACTCGCTAAAAAATGATCAATGTTCCGGGCAAAGGAAAATAAAATAATTTTGTAATTATAAAAAAAAATTTTGACTTACACTGTAAGCCACCATCAGGGCTAAAATAAAACATCAGAGTCCAAACTACATAATTTAAATATGAAAACAAGAATAACGATTACAGACAGTGACAGTGAACGCATGTATTCGGCCATAAAATGGACAATGTCCGAAAGCGCTCGCCAACAGAAGATGGTTTGCAGAAACTAATGAAGACGGATAATAGAAGGTATGATAGTTCTATATTCATTGGTGGTGGAAATAACCTTTTAGATTATTTACCTAACCACAACTATGTTGCTGGCTTACGACATCTACAATGGAAATCACAATGAGACCTGCGTCATTCATTTTTAACTTCAATTAAACTAAATCTATTTTAATTAACGATTATTATGTAAGCCGATCGTATAGTAGTGACAGAAAGCCTGAGGACCGAATCGTTGGGTTCTTAAACTGAGATAATTCATCGAGTTAACTCAGAATTAAGACAAGCATAGATAGCTAAAGGGCACTGTCTTAAATCTTGTGACTGTGTTATCCCCTCCAAAAAGGGAAGGCCCTTAAAAACTAAGTTACAACACATCTGCCCTTCGAGGCAGCAAGTCAGTAGTATTCTCTGGCTCACTGATGTAGCAGCTGCTATTCCACGACAATCTCTCACTTAAACATTTGTACATGTAAATTCCTACATCTTAACCTAACTACTCTAAACCTATAAGATCTTACTCATTACCTTTTAGTTTTAATTCTTTAATTTGATTTAACATAAGACTTTTGATCCCCTGTGAGAAATAACTCTTTGGACTTGATCAGCTAAATAATTTAGGAGGACGTTCAACGTAGAGTTAATTATTAGTTTTTAATTGACGTAAATAAAGGAATTATTTCGTTTAAACCTTTCTTTATGAACTATTCCTACATTTATCTTAATAGGATTGGGAAAGGCCTTTATCCCTTCACCCTGGTGGAAACATTTAACGTTGTCACTTGAGTTAGACTCCTATTTAACTGTCCTAATACGACACTACTATGTGTAAGAGCCGAAAGTCAATTGTCTTGATCTACACTGATTGAAAAGATCGATCGGACTAGTTTGTAGACGGTTGTGAACATGTTGTTGTTCGTCAATAGCTTATGAAGATTAGTAGTTGAAAAGAATGAAACTTAAAAAAAAAAAAAAAAAGTTAGAGGCAGGTAAGTTGTTTGATTTGGTGCACTTCTCTTTCCTGACTCTAATGATAGGTCTAAGCAGAAAAATTAATTTCTATCAATTTCTATGACCTGGAGTATGGTCAATAAATTTGATAAGACAATAAAAAATTAGTCACCTTATTGTCATATTATTAATTTGAAGAAAAATAAAGAAAGAAAAAATATCTAGTTGCTGAGCTAAAAATGGGCAAATTAACTCTGAAACATTTGCTAGAGAAATAATTAGGCAATCAATTATGTTGATATATGAGTTAGTAGTGAATATGAAAGAATTGACAAATGAATTTTTCTTGACAGGTCACTATGTAGAAGCGCTATTTTATTGTAAATATTGATGTCCAAAGTAATTTTCAACTAATAAGAAGACTATGTAGATTTATTACACTTAACACTATTTATAAAATATTAATATAGGCAAAAATTGGAAATTTATTTACAAAAGTCTAACTGGGACTATTACAAAATAGATACATAATATATATGTGTGTGTGTGTGAAAGAATGGACTCTGAACAGGGCATGAAATAGATGAAGACATTCCACTGACCTTGGCAATGAAATGTTGGAGCAGTTCAGGCAACCACAGATGAGTCACTTAATAACCTTAAAAAAAATTCTACTAATGAAAGTTAAGTGTAGATTGAATGGAAATGCACTGCGGGCTAACTCATGAACTGGACAAAATATTTTTGAGATAATAACTTTATAAGTTTCTAACCCTGAAGTATTTAAATGTTAATTATTTAGTAAATATTATTTTTTTGTGGTATATAATCCCACGTAAATTTTAACAATTTTTAGTGCAAGGAAACAGAATAAAGAAATCTAACTATACCAGCCAGGACACGAACCTGGATCTCCAAGCTTTCCGGGTCGGTTCATTACTATTTACGCTACCGAGACAAGTCTGATAAGTTATTAAATTCACCTGCACTAGTGTCGAGAGTCTAACCTCCGACTCTGGGAGGTTAGAATCTCAACACTTCTCCTTTTTATATCCATCTTTAAATCTAACTAAGTAAATCTGCTTGATAACGTATTTTCTGCTTGACCGACTTTATTTATTATTTTACTTATGTCCTCTCCCATTTTTATCTGATCATCTGTAGTAAAGGTAATTTCCCATTTATTTACTTCGTTTTTATACCAGTTATTCTCCATTATTCGTAGAGTTCTAAAGAATATAATCAATTTATTTATTATAAATGATTTTTTTCTTTTTTTTTTTTTTAGCAATTCAGGAAAATGAAACATTAAGAGTTGTGATAATAGGACAATGAAATTTCAAAAACTTAGTATTATACAACAATGATGGTGAGTAATTCGCTTTGTTTAGGCGTTTTTTGCCCTTACCACCTCTATTCCCTGTTTTATCCTTCATCCACCAGACCTCCATCCGAACCCTTCAGACTCCTTGTAACACATTAACATATTTTATGGTGAAAAAAGATGACACCTCGAGAGGCAATTAAAATGCAAAATAATGTGCTCCGAACAAAAAGACAAATAAGAAAGTTAAGTCCTTGGCTCAGAAAGTGCACTGTAGACTGCTTCTTTTTCTGCAGGAGACCTCCCACCGTCTGGAGAATCCTGACTCCCACCTCACCTTCCAGACGGTACACAGGCATGAGTCTCAAAACCCTGGCTCTCTTTGCTTCGCATCAAACTAGGCAAACTTACCATATTTCTTGCGAGGCTAGAGGTATCCTTATGCAATCTATATCAAAGCGTCGTTCCGCTTGATTTGAGGTCATGAATATTACTAAATCGATCTCAAATTGAGGAAAATATGAACCTGATGAAACAGATTTACCAAAGCTTAAGCCTATCCTCTAGTTCTCCGGTAAGGCCCCCATAAGCAGCGCAACCATAGTCAAAACGGTGGAATATGAGTGAGGACAGAAGGAGACTACGGTTTTTACGAGGCAGGAGATGACTAGAGCGGCGGAATTGTTGGAGAGTGGAGAAACAGCGACGGGAAGTCCGGGGTTTTTTGAGGAAAGAGCACATTTGTTTCTGGACCTACTTTTGTAGGGGTTTCGCAAGAACGAGAAGAATAGATATTTGTGGTAATCTTTCGAGGAAGATGGATTAGAACCTTTCTTTAAAGGTTCAACTACTGCTTGAGTAGGTAGGATCGGGTTTAGGGGCGATCAACCCTTAGATTATTACGCCCTTCAGTATAACTATTGCTTGAGTAGGTAGGATCGGGTTTAGGGGCGATCAACCCTTAGATTATTACTCCCTTCAGTATAACTATTGCTTGAGTCTTTCTATCTGTTGGTTGTTACAAGTACAAATAATCTAAAATCCACAGAGAGTATTTTAATGAAGTTTTGGGGGATGTATTTCCCTAATGTTTAGATTAAGATGTATTTATAATNAATCAAATTATTTAGTAAATATTATTTTTTTGTGGTATATAATCCCACGTAAATTTTAACAATTTTTAGTGCAAGGGAACAGAAAAAAAAATCTTACTATCCCAGCCAGGATTCGAACCTGGATCTCCTGCTATCCGGGCAGGTGCATTTTCCATTTACGCTACCGGGACCAGTCTCATAAATTATTAAATTCCCCCGCACTATTGTCGAGAGTCTAACCTCCGACTCTGGGAGGTTAGACTCTCGACACTTCTCCTTTTTATATCCATCTTTAAATCTAGCAAAGTAAATCTGCTTGATAACGTATTTCCTGCCTGACCGACTTTATTTATTATTTTACTTATGTCCTCTCCCATTTTTATCTGGTCATCTGTAACCGTCAAGGTAATTTCCCATTTATTTACTTCTTTTTTATATCAGTCATTCTCTATTATTCGTAGGGTTCTAAAAATATAATAAATTTATTTATTATGATTTTTTTTTTTTTTAGCAATTCAGGAATATGAAAAATTAAGAGTTGTGATAATAGGACAATGAAATTTCAAAAAATTAGTATTTTACAACATATCAATGTTGTATATACTAATTCAACTAATTCATCACCATCAGGTAAGTAATTCGCTTTGTTTACGCGTTTTTTGCCCTTACCACCTCTATGCCCTTGTCCTGTCCCTCATCCACCCGACCTCTATCCGAACCCTTCAGACTCCGTGTAACACACAACCATATTTTATGGTGAAAAAAGATGACACCTCGAGAGGCAATTAAAATGCAAAATAATGTGCTCCAAACAAAAAGACAAATAAGAAAGTTAAGTCCTTGGCTCAGAAAGTGCACTGTAGACTGCTTCTTTTTCTGCAGGAGACCTCCCACCGTCTGGAGAATCCCGACTCCCACCTCACCTTCCAGACGGTACACAGGCATGAGTCTCAAAACCCTGGCTCTCTTTGCTTCGCATCAAACTAGGCAAACTTACCATATTTCTTGCGAGGCTAGAGGTATCCTTATGCAATCTATATCAAAGCGTCGTTCCGCTTGATTTGAGGTCATGAATATAACTAAATCGATCTCATATTGAAGAACATATGAACCTGATGAAACAGATTTACCAAAGCTTAAGCCTATCCTCTAGTTCTCCGGTAAGGCCCCCATAAGCAGCGCAACCATAGTCAAAACGGTGGAATATGAGTGAGGACAGAAGGAGACTACGGTTTTTACGAGGCAGGAGATGACTAGAGCGGCGGAATTGTTGGAGAGTGGAGAAACAGCGACGGGAAGTCCGGGGTTTTTTGAGGAAAGAGCACATTTGTTTCTGGACCTACTTTTGTAGGGGTTTCGCAAGAACGAGAAGAATAGATATTCGTGGTAATCTTTCGAGGAAGATGGATTAGAACCTTTCTTTAACTATTGCTTGAGTAGGTAGGATCGGGTTTAGGGGCGATCAACCCTTAGATTATTACGCCCTTCAGTATAACTATTGCTTGAGTAGGTAGGATCGGGTTTAGGGGCGATCAACCCTTAGATTATTACGCCCTTCAGTATAACTATTGCTTGAGTAGGTAGGATCGGGTTTAGGGGCGATCAACCCTTAGATTATTACGCCCTTCAGTATAACTATTGCTTGAGTAGGTAGGATCGGGTTTAGGGGCGATCAACCCTTAGATTATTACGCCCTTCAGTATAACTATTGCTTGAGTAGGTAGGATCGGGTTTAGGGGCGATCAACCCTTAGATTATTACGCCCTTCAGTATAACTATTGCTTGAGTAGGTAGGATCGGGTTTAGGGGCGATCAACCCTTAGATTATTACGCCCTTCAGTATAACTATTGCTTGAGTAGGTAGGATCGGGTTTAGGGGCGATCAACCCTTAGATTATTACGCCCTTCAGTATAACTATTGCTTGAGTAGGTAGGATCGGGTTTAGGGGCGATCAACCCTTAGATTATTACGCCCTTCAGTATAACTATTGCTTGAGTAGGTAGGATCGGGTTTAGGGGCGATCAACCCTTAGATTATTACGCCCTTCAGTATAACTATTGCTTGAGTAGGTAGGATCGGGTTTAGGGGCGATCAACCCTTAGATTATTACGCCCTTCAGTATAACTATTGCTTGAGTAGGTAGGATCGGGTTTAGGGGCGATCAACCCTTAGATTATTACGCCCTTCAGTATAACTATTGCTTGAGTAGGTAGGATCGGGTTTAGGGGCGATCAACCCTTAGATTATTACGCCCTTCAGTATAACTATTGCTTGAATCTTTCTATCTGTTGGTTGTTACAATTACAAATAATCTCAGATCCACAGAGAGGATTTTAATGAAGTTTTGGGGGATGTATTTCCCTAATGTTTAGATTAAGATGTATTTATAATTTAATCAAATACTGAAATCTATTGAATCGACATTATACTATCCGCCCAAACGCCTGGATAGTGTAAATACTATTCATATTAATTAGGATAAATGAAGAAAAATCAATGATACATTGCAGAAAAAAAAGTAAGTCTTGTTTTACTATTATGTGAATTTATTAATT
Source organism: Oncopeltus fasciatus (assembly GCA_000696205.2). NCBI lineage: Eukaryota > Metazoa > Arthropoda > Insecta > Hemiptera > Lygaeidae > Oncopeltus > Oncopeltus fasciatus. The sequence goes on along the minus strand of KZ808407.1, from coordinate 160,872 downwards.
TGAAAATATTTTTTAATGGCCTATGTTTATATTTATATTTCAAACAATTAATGCGAGGGAATAGAATAAAATAATCCGTCTGTCCCAGCCAGGGCTCGAACCTGGATCACCTGCTTTCCGGGCCGGTATGCTATCCATTGCACCACCGGGAGAGCTAGATAACTTATTAAATTCCCAACACACTAGCGAGAGCCTAACCCACGAGAAAGACGAATACAGCTCGAAGGAGCTGACATAGTCTAGCTATTTATCGACTCTCGTTAAATTAACTAAATTAATATTTATAATCTCGTTCTTTACTTTTTATTTATGAAAATAAAAAGTAAATAACGAGAGTCGATAAATAGATTGACAATGTCAGCTCCTTCGAGCATAAGACGATGTATTCGTCTTTCTCGTGGGTTAGGCTATCGCGGGTGTGTTGGGAATTTAATAAGTTAACCATCTAGTCCCGGTGGTGCGAGAGGTAGCATACTGGCCCGGAAAGCAGGAAATCCAGGTTCGAGCCCTGGCTGGGACAGATAGATTTTTTATTCTATTCCCTCGCATTAATTGTTTTTAATTTACATGGGATATTACACCACAAGTAAATTAATATTCTTAAATTTCAAAGGTTTTTTTTCTTTATATTTCCCCAAATGATCATGTAACGGAGAAACTGTGAAAGTACTATAAAGTTTCTGTATGGAATGATTATTATAAATGAATATATGAAAGCTCAACAAAGTCGTGGATTCGTTATCTTTTCGCTTAGATAAAGGGTGACTCGCAGTTTCTAATCTGCTGAGCGAAAGACTTACGATAAAAGTTATACAGCTTCCGTTGTCTCGATAAACAAAATGAACTCGAAAATATTAAGCACAATTTATTGAAGTATTCTCAATTTTACAACATTGATAAGAGGGGGATCAGTGAGTGCGACCAAGCGAGGGGGGAGAGGGGTAGATGGAACGACGGGAGGGGGNTAAGATCACCATCGCTAGACTTTTTAAAAATTAGAAATTTTATTTTCTGCTCAACTTGCTTTATAGAGGCAGAATTTAAATTATCATAAAATGTTGTATGTTTATCGGGCCCAGTTTTTTTCTTCTTACGCTTAGGGCTGTGAGAGCCCTCAAAAGTATTCTCCCACATTAAAAAGAAAAATAAAAAAAAATGATACTTAGCTGTCTTCTTAGTTCGTTGACCAAGTAGTCTGCGAAAAAAAAAGATCGTCAAAATATTAAGTACGAGAGCTAGTGCCGAGAACACTGACTATCTAAAGCGGCTTATAGATAACGGACACGGAGAGATCCTCTCGCTACGGCTATCACCATAAGACTGCTTCCTAACATTACAGTCCTACTTAAACGATCGATTTTTCTAATTTCCGATTGTAAACTCTGCTGTCATCCGTCAGCCAGTGTCGTCTGGCGTACCTCAGGGCGTGTTACTGGGTCTACTCCTGTACATCTGATTCACTCCACGCCGAACAGCTATTCCCAGGATTTTGAAGCTGATTTTACTAAAGAAAAGGAAACATCAGATGTCGATCTTGGCAAATACACACTACAACATCATAAAATAAAAAAGTAAAGCTGGTGCAAACTTTGGAAAGTGGTGGTACACTACACACATTACGTATACACTAAAATCACCCTCAGAGAAGCCCATCAGTAAAAGTACTGTACTCAGGAGTTGACCTTAGTTGTAAGTTTTCGTAGAAACCTCGCTTAATTAAAAGACAGTTGAAACTCAATTAATTGCCTTAATGTGTAAGAAAAATACCAACAAAACCATTCAAGCGAAATATGAATACAAACTTAGATAATTACCATTGGAAACCCATTTGGACTTATGAGTCACTCATACGTGACAGCCACATATCAAATTTGGACACAATCCTAAAATTCTGAACATTCCCCTACTCATCAAGAACAAAAAAAAGGCAATAATATGACACACAAAACACAGATTTGTATGTTCCCGCAATAAACAATGACTTCTAGCATTATTTGTAATTGGCACCTGTTACACAGAAATATCTGGCAGTGGTATGAATGATAAATTAATTAATGACATGATAAGATTGTAGGAAAGAATGCTCAGTGTACCTTCTTCAGGCAATAAAGTGATGTCATGTTAAATGAGCAGATCTCTCATCCAGCTCCTCTTCAACCTCCTTGGAGTGTTGTCCTGGAAGTCTGCTCTTAGAAGGGGATGTATGAGTGGATTGTGGTGCCCGTGTAGTTTTATTTGGAATTTAACGTATAATTATTTTAAAATATGCATTCTGTTTATTAGTATACCCTCTTCAGGCGATAAAGTGATGTCATGTTAAATGAGCAGATCTCTCATCCAGGTCCTCTTTAACCTCCTTGGAGTGTTGTCCTGGAAGTCTGCTCTTAAAAGGGGATGTATGAGTGGATTGTAGTACCCGTGTGGCTTTATTTGGAATTTAACGTAAAATTATTTTATTTCTTGAAATGAAACTGGGACGCTCCAGTTGTCACTGATAGTAAAAAAAATACTACTGAAGTGAGCTAGCACGAAACCGGGATCATTTGCATGACCGAGTGACTTATATATAGTCATTCATACAAATATTTGTATATATAAGTAATTATATTTGGTAACTACTGGGATGAGAGAAAATATTTAAAATAATTCAATCAGATCGATTCCCAACAATTACATAGGCCAAACCACTTTAAAAAAAAGGTATAAACTTTTATTATTTTTTAATAAATTTTAATCAGTGATTTGAAAGTTAATCAAGCCTGCTATGGAGTGGCAAAGCAGCGAACCTTCGTATTGTCTGCTCTTAGTCACTCTCCTCTTGTCGAAATCACGTTAAGAGTTCTTTGTTTACCTGCATTGTTGTGAGGAATGTAATTTTGTCCGAAACAATAACTAGGACAAGGAGATTTTCTTTCGCTTATTAACATCTTTCCATTTAACGTAAATAAATAAAAGTAGGTTTGTTGTCTCCTTGGAGTATCAGCTTTCAATATATCGACTATAAAAGAAGCACATACGTTCAAGAAGTAACAAATATCCAAAGTAATTAGCATCCATTTTGAAGTGTAGTAGATTCTATATTTCATTTCTGAGTCTAGACCTCCAGCATTAGCTTCCTCCAGTCCTGAATCCAGAAAATGGCATCTACCAATGAAGTCGAAGTATTCCTCTGCGATTGTTAAATGTAGTTCTTCGACAAGGATCTACTTAGAGAATACATTGCCAGCCATTCTTGGTAGATGTCTGTGGTAGATTTGTCAATGTCTGACACTATCTGTGGAGTAAGCTAGGTCAGTGCGACTGCGCAGTACAGGTTAGACTCACACGTGCATATAAAGGATCAATTGTTCTTTCGCGCAGCTAAAGCTCATCAATTTTTGCAATCGTCCAGGTTTCTGAGTCACATCCGATCAGTAGTGTTGAATGGGTGAATCCTTGTCGCTTTTAACAACGGTCTGCTTCAGATTAGCTGACAAAGACCAAAGAGGGAGTAACTAGTCTGAGTTGTGCGTCTCTGTATCTCTCGTCAGATTACCTAAGTAAATTTGGACTCCTCTTCAAATACATTGTATCACGTTTGCTCTCTATCGGCTGATACATATACATAATACATAACACTCGGGCACATTAACCTACAGAGCAGACCCAGCTTATCGGTCTTCTACTCTGTCAAATTCATGAAAAACCTCCTTCACAGCTATGTCGGAGCGTGTTCATCCACATTCTGATAAATAATTCTCGTCCTCTCACAAAGCTTTTCGTACTTAGCCTTTATCAGGTGCTGGAGGAGAAGTGGCGTTCATGTCTCAGCGTAAACGAATGATTAACATGATGATGAAGATTATTTTCCGACAGTATATATTATATTTTATAAATATTANATTATATTATTATATATATATATTATTACTATTATATTATAGTAAATTTAACTAAAACATAAACTAAATTTAGCGTGAAACGTTGGAAACAATAGCACAGCAAACAACAGCAGTGAAGAAAGACTGTCACTAAATTGAACACAAATCACAAACGTTTCCTTCAGTCGACATTCTCCTTCAGTTTTCAACCCAATACTTAATCGTGCTATAAAACGTTCAACATATTCCCCCAAGAAAAGACTCGTCCCACGATCTGATAACAGTTACATGATATAAAATATGGTGGAGGTCGTTCAATTCCTTGCTACATTATACAAAGTAGTATTGTCCACTAAAACATTTTTAATTCCATTGAAATACTCCCAAATCATAACGATTCAAATAAGTGACAGGTCACACCAACTCTCCACGTTATTTGTATAGTCCCATCAGACTTCCCCCACTCTCTTCCAAGCTAATGAAAACACTATAACTTTGAAATCGGCTATTATTCCACTCCGCCCGTTTGGCTTTCGTTCTTAACTCTATATATGGCTGCGGACTGCATCGTCTCAGCCTTCGAGCATGAGCGCCACGCTTCAGCGGTATTTCCGGTTGTCACCCAAGCGTTAGGTGACTCTGGTACGGTGCTCTCCTCTTCAAACTGAAATTATTACTATCGATTGCTTCCTAACATTTTTTTTTTTTTTTTTTTTTTTTTANAGTTAATCAAGCCTGCGATGGAGTGGGAAAGCTTCGAACCTTCGCATTGTCTGCTGTCAGTCACTCTCCTCTTGTCGAAATCACGTTAAGAGTTCTTTGTTTACCTGCATTGTTGTAAGGAATGTAATTTTGTCCGAAACAATAACTAGGACAAGGGGATTTTCTTTCGCTTATTAACATCTTTCTATTTAACGTAAATAAATAAAAGTAGGTTTGTTGTCTCCTTGGAGTATCAGCTTTCAATACATCGTCTATAGAAGAAGCACATACGTTCAAGAAGTAACAAAGTAATTAGCATCCATTTTGAAGAGTAGTTGAAAGCGGCTGGATATTTCATTTCTGAGTCTAGACATTAGTTTTCTCCAGGTCGCGGGGTACCGACTTCCTTCAGTTCCGAATCCAGAAAATGGCATGTACCAGTGGAGTGGAAGTATCCTTCTGCGAGTTGCTAAATGTAGTTCTTCGACAAGGATCTACTTAGAGAATACATTGCCAGCCATTCTTGGTAGATGTCGGAGTATTCCATCACAACTGGGCCGGCAGATTTGTTAATGTCTGACTCTATATGTGGAGTAAGCTAGGTCAGTGCGACCGCGCAGTACAGGTTAGACTTATACGTGCATATAAAGGATCAATTGTTCTTTTGCGCAGCTAAAGCTCATCAATTTTTGCAAACGTCCAGGTTTCTGAGTCATATCCGAACAGTAGTGTTGAATGGGTGAATCCTTGTCGCTTTAAACAAAGGTCTGCTTCAGATTAGCTGACAAAGACCAAAGGAGTGGCTAGACTGAGTTGTGCGTTTCTATATCACTCATCAGATCACCTAAGTAAATTTGGACTCCTCTTCAAATTCATTGTATCACGTTTGCTGTCTATCGGCTGATACATATACATAATACATAATACTCGGGCACATTAACCTCCAGAGCAGACCCAGCTTATCGGTCTTCTACTCTGTCAAATTCACGGAAAACCCTCCTTCACAGCTATGTCGGAGTGTGTTCATTCACATTCTGATAAATAGTTCTCGTCCTCTCACAAAGCTTTTCGTACTTAGCCTTTATCAGGTGCTGGGAGAGGAGTGGCGTTCATGTCTGAGCGTAAACGAATGATTAACATGATGATGAAGATTATTTTGCGACAATATATATTATATTTTATAAATATTACTTTTCTTGTGGTATTTAATCACACGTAAAGTTTATCAATTTTTAGTGCAAGGGAACAGAACAAAAAATCTAACAGTCCCAGCCAGGACGGACATTTTTATTTTTTGATTTGTTTTCCTATTAAAAATTTCTAGAAAAGAATTTTTTATTTTTTATTACCCTTATAATAAAGTGTGACTTCCAAAGAAAAAAGAATATTTTCAAAAATACCCTATACAGTTCAGTAATTTCAAAATATTGAAGTGATCCT
>KZ808407.1:137160-149312 GCA_000696205.2 Oncopeltus fasciatus | reverse complement strand
ATAATAATGTACAACATGAATTAATATTAAAAAATATATACATGCACAACTTAAATAATAATAATTAAAAAAAAAATTTAATAACCGTGTATTTCGCTTGGTGGAGAAGCTGCCCAATGGCAGTAGTCCTAAAGCACTATTTACAATATTTACTATTGTTTGTTTTATTGTTGTTGTTTTATTTTCAATTCTTATTAGGAAGTGTTGGCAATGAGGAGGTCGCGCGGCCATTTCCTATTCAGGCGACGTGGTAGATTATCAGGATGGATAATACTGGATAGAGTTTGGGCTAAAGGATTTGGATACATGGAAAGGCCAGAGTGGATTTTACTAAAACGGGTTGTAATGATGTCCTTAACTAAAGGGATTTCCAGGTCATTGTGGAGTAAGGAGTTTGCGACGTAATAGGGTGCATCAACTATGATTCTTAGGATTTTGGATTGGTAGGACTGTATTCTTTGGATGTTGGAGGGTTTAGCAGTTCCCCACAGTTCGACTCCATAAGTCCAAATAGGTCTCAGTAGCGTCTTGTAAAGAGTTAGTTTGTTAGTCAAAGTTAAAGTTGACTTGCGATTTAGCAGCTTGTAAAGTTGTCCAAATCTCCTATTTAGTTCGTGCCTTTTGATTTTTGTGTGTGTGTTCCATGTTAGACGGGAGTCAAGATGAAAGCCCAGATATCTGACGCAGTTGTAAGATGTTTTATAATAAAAAGTTTTATATTGGTATATGATGGAGATAATGGATATAGAGTTCTGTCCCATAATAAGCTCATAAGATCCCGTGATGCAATATTTCAAGAATTAACTACGAAACTCAAGATAAGGAGAATTGCGACTCAAGAGCAAACAGCCGATAGTTTTACTAAGCCCCTTCACAGTCCTCGACTAAGGAAGATCAATGAAGAACCTGGAAAAATGCCACTAAGTCTAGTATAGTATCTTCTTGCCTGCTTTTGGAAATTTTATATCTTAATTTATCCTGCTTAGGATTAAGGGATGACACTCATATTATATTCTAATTATATATTATTATATTGTATGCATAATAACTATAATTGTTGATATCGTATAGTTAACCTCTGTTGGAAATAGAACCTCAATAATATTTTTTTTATTACATAGGTTTAGCAGTTTCCGAATATGGTATATGACGGACTATCATTACAAAAAAAGAGAAAAGAAAAAGCAATTTGTATATTCTAAAAGATACCTAGAATTTCGGGGGTGTTATTTTTTCCAACAGTTTTTTTTTTTCAGGTAGGATTCAATATCATATTTTAAATTAAGAAAATAAACTGATGGAAAAATCCAACCCATTTTCTCTAAGCGGAGTCGCGACAGTCGCTCGCAAATTTGTCACAGCTCGCAGTGCATTTAACCTCTGTGGCTTTAACAGTTAACCTCAGCCAAGTACAACGACCTTCGCCCTGACAGTTCTCCTTTTGTCCCCTAGAGTTCGCCAGTCAATACGCCCTAGGAATGACGTCACGGTTATTGTATTATGGGAATAGTTATCTCCGATAACGGCTGATAAGTTTATACTGATAAGTTGCTTATGTTTGGACAGGTGGACACTGTATGCCATAATTCTCTTGGAGGAAAAGTGTCCTCGGAGACATAACTTACGCCCACTAGATTAACTCCCACTATCCTGGAGAATTTCCTCGCTCTTCCAATAAACTTCAAATCGAATACTGCTCGTTATTTGTATAAACAATTAAATACTTGCAGAATTAAATAGCATTATCGGACGCTAAAGGGACTTGGAATCAATAAGTTCAGAGCCAATTATCCAATATCGCTCGTCAGGATTATTGCATCTGAGTTCAGGGTTCGCTTGATAGTTAGGTTGCGCCAAATTTTAAGATTTGATCATTAATTGAAAGCAATAATCGTTTCGAATATCAGAATAATTCCTCACCATTCTAAATGAACATTCATGATGATGTTCATCTCACAAATGACGTACATAGTAATAAATAATAAGTAATGACTATTCTGTCATAGGTTACCATACTATAGTCTTCTCTAGTCTAGTCTTTACACGGGTTTCATCTGCCCACGTGGACTCTCGCCTGTTCTACTTGACTCTATGCTAGTTCTGCCCTGCCATTTTCTCTCATCTACCCTATTCTAGCCTTGTCTGTCCTACCCTAATCTATTCGACCCAACGCAAGACACTAGACCCAGCTAATTCTACCCTTTCTTGCCCCACTCTGCCCAACCTAACAGTTAGGAAGAATTGGTAATATCCTGCCCAACCCTGCCCTACTCTGCTCTTACCTAGTTTTGCCCTACTCTACTCTTACCTACTTCTGCCCTACTCCACTCTTACCTACTTCTGCCCCACTCTACTCTATCCCAGTATTATCTTATTACACCCTGGTCTTTTCTGCGCTAGTTCTACTCTCTACTCTAAAGTACTCCACTCAAGCCTAGTATACACTACTCTACTCTATACTAGTCCTATCTTATTACACCCTAATATACCGTGACCAACTCCATCAACCCTACTCTACTCTTGAATACCCCACACTAGTCAATTTCTCCTACTTTAGTTTACTCCATCCTAATTTCACTCTTACCTACCCTGTTCTCTACCCTAGTCAACTCTATTCTTTAACCTATTCAGGTTCTTAGTAGAATTAGAAATGGAATTAACTTTTACAGGCCAGACAGTTACCCCTGTAGACCTGGGATCGGTTCCTTTTATACTTTTCTACTTTTTGGTTATGTCGGCTCTCCGAAGGTTATCTGGAAAGAGGTGGTTTTTCTTGGAGTAATTGTCATTTTTTTCCAGAGGTATCATACTGCAATTAAATCATAAAACGAAAAATGTTGTAATTGATCTAAATTAAATTTGGAATTTATGTTGTACCTGTCATAGCGAAGGGCCATTTGATGTGAAGTAGATCAAAATAACCTATAAGGGTTAAGTCAAGGGTAAAATCTTAAAGTAGTTTTAACTTCACTTAACCTTGCAGGTTGACACGCCATTAAAAAATAAATAAATAAACATATACTGAGCAATTCGTTTAGTTTGCGTAGCTCCTTTTGTGTAAAGACATGTCAACTACTAAAGGTCATAGTAGCCACTAAACTACTTATTTATCCCTAACCTTATATTATAAATTCAGTAGCACCTTTGAAATTTTATGAACATTAAATAGAGATTTNTTTTTTTTTTTTTTTTTTTTTTTTTTTTTTTTTTTTTTTTTTTTTTTTTTTTTTTTTGTAAATGTGAATACTTATGGAAAGCATTATTCTTTTCTTCATCTGCATCTATTTCATTTTTACTATTTTTTAAAATGAAAACTACCAATAATGCTATTTGTTTTTCTGTATTCTGCTAAACAAAATTAAGGATGCTGACACAAAACAAGCACCAAGATTTTACAAAAGAGAAATTATGCACTTTAAATTTCAAAAGCCCTAACGTAAAATGTCATGAAAGATATATTTATTCCTATAACTAAGCCGGGATAAGAATATCTCAATATCCTCGTCTAACTTCTCAAAGTGCCAATAAAATATCCCTTTGTTTCGGTGAAAAGTATTGGTTTAATAGTTTCCTACGCAGCCATTATAAGTTACTTTCCCCTTTATTAATTGCTTTCTAATTAATTAAAAAAATCCTCTTTGAGTGAAACTTTTTAATTCAGCCCAACTTTTATATTATATCATTAGAGTTTCCCCGCGGCATGGCGGAGGGCATATTTAATAAATTTAATAAAGACCTGCCCTGTTGTATTAAGAGTTATAAATAATGATAGATGAAATATAACTCATTTAGCGGGCCGTTATGAGGCCTATTAAAGAATAAACTTCCAAGTAGTAAGTTGGCCCTCACCTCCCTCCTGCTGAACTTATAATCTGTGAGGCTTTACCCCGTAATTGATTGAGTTTTTCACCTGAGTTTTATGTATTAAATATGTTATTTAATTAAACTTCGGTAAAACACTTCACTTAGAAGATATATTCTTTTGTGCTAAATATAAATATTCCATATTAATATGCATAAAATACATTTAGAAATAATATTAAAAATAATTTTATTTCGCAATAATTATATTTGGCATAACCGGTGAAACTATTAATTAACATTTCACTTTTATTTACTGTAAGAGGTTAGGTGTGGTTAAGTTATCGATATTTGTGTGTTAAACAACTTCATTAATGATGAGAGGTAGAACTTGATTCGTGTGATGCTATGTTGACGTCACAAAATGGATAACAGTTGAGCGGACTGTTCTGGTAATTATTCTATATAACTTGTCATTTAAATCCATCTTAATGAAGCATGGATATTTAGCTTAGTATTATATCTTTCTAAGCCATTATTATAGTTGTGAGAATAAGGGCTCATTTTCACAACTATAATAATGTGATAGAGTTTTTGTATTTTTATTAAAAGTCATATTTTTTTAAGAAGGACTTTAGCAAAAATAATTATCATTAGAGATCTTGCCATTGAATGGATAAAGTCCTGTAATTAAGTCTATGTTGATCTAGCCAGATTTTTCTACCTGGAACGTAAAGAATTTCAAACGGAAATGTTGTTGGTGACGCTTCATTGATGAGGGGGTGCCATGTAATTTCCTTCTATACCTGGCGTCAGGGGTGTGGCGCTGACTGGAGACGTCGACTATCAGCCACTCCTACTCGGGGTAAGTCTCATGTCTTTACCGTCAAGAGGGACGTAGTGGTTCCAAGGAGTACGTTCTCAACTGGAGTTCACAAATTGGCGACAGTAACATTTATAAATATTAATTTTATTTGTGGTTTTTAATCCAACGTAAATTTAAATCAATTAATGTAAGGGAATAGTATAAAATTGTGATAATGTTTTATGTTCAATTTCACTGATTTGCATATTTTTTTAGGCAATTATCTTCTTCTGAGAAAATAAGACTGCATTCTTTTCTTTCTTATACCTTACTTTCTTTAAACTTTGAAAAGAGCAGCAAATCGAAAATAATCTTGGCAAAAATGAATTTAATCAGATAAATTGTTCAAAAATATGTAAAACAGCGAAACATTTTAATTAACACCTGAATTTAATAAAAATTATTATATTCTCATATTTTCAAATTTCAAATTTTATTTAATCCTTTAAACTTGAGTGTTATATATTAATTTGATTTTGGCTCAGAAGAATTGAAAATAAACTTCAAGAATGAAATTGTTTGCTCTTTTTTGAAAATAATAGGTGCATGAATGAATTTGTATTCATTTTTAGAGATGTATGAAATTTTTTATTAGATAACTTTAACTCAATTGGATTGTTTATCTTTACTGCGTTGCTATACTTTTATTCCCTTTTAGAGAAAGTCTGAAAAATAACGTAGTAGAAGTAAAAAGTGTATTATCCATTAATTTATTTAAATATGTCAAGTATTATTAAAAATACATTTTTAATTCTTCAATACCCCTCTAAAATTTAAGCAATGCAGTGAACCTGTAAAATCTGATCACAGATTTTGTAGAATTTCTTAAGTAAAGCCATTAATGTAGTGGTGAGAATAAGCTCCTATTGTGGAACTTATTCTATATTCTTAAAATAATGTAAATTGTAAATGCGGGCTTCTTTTTTACAAACCGTTTGGTTAGTTTGTCAATGGCTGGAAATGGTTCTCTTATGAGAAAGGAGGGTTTAATGAAATAATAAAATTTAAAATCGTAATATCTTTGTTATTATTAGAGAGACGAAAAATATATATTTATAAGACAAAATAAGTGAAAAGTGTTTTGTTTTTTTTAATTTTATGGTCTAAATTCTTTAAAATACGCCTATTAAGGAAAATATTTAAAAATGCAATTTAAAGTGACGGGTGGGCCCCTTGTATTTAAAATATAAGGGATTAAATCCAATATCTACATACTGAGTCGGAGAGCGTTGAAAGTTGGTGGGTTTTATAGGAAAGCCAAAATGAATAATATTCATATCGTCGATTTTCATTGAGTTACGAAAAAATTCGTATAAAACAACAAGTGCTAAATCTATCTTTCTCAAGTCTTCTAACATCTTCTATAACACTATTATTGAAAATGTATTTTTCGTAAAATATTTCCGAATGTAGTATTTCCGTCACTCTTCCTTCCTGGCCAGTCTAGAGCCAGATTTTTTTAATAACCGACTTCCTTATAAGACCGATACTGGTTTATAATACATAACAGAGTGTTATGTATTTATGATACCAGAACAGAGTGTCCCGTGGGAATGACGCCACGCAGCGAACTTCGGTACTACACCGCTAGGTTCGCTGACTCACGTCAACTCCGACTGCGGGACAAAACATGTGATAAGTACCTAGTAAAAGTGGCTTACAAGGGAATATGTGATTCCGAAAATCAACAAGCCTATTCATCCCTGCATCTGGGAGGATATAGATGGGATGTATCCCACAGTTTGGGTCGCCATCACTAAGCCGGAGCCTCATATATTCAGCTGTAGGTAGANCATTGGTTGATACTGTGTTCTGGCGGCTGGTCTCTGGAGTAGTCATCCCAATCACTGATTGGTTCGATCAGTCCAACCCGTAAGATAAAACGGTAAATACATCTGACGACCGTCGAAGCCTACGTGAACATAAATCCTCCAACTTATTTTTGCATTTATGCACTTTCCGTCTAGAATTAATACGACAGTACGGCACAGAGTTGGTGCTAAACCTTTAACGAGATATTTCCCCGGAGGAAGACTCACTAAGAGAGATTTTCGTCATAACTCAGAACGGCCGAGTCTGCACTTCGAGTTTATTGTGGATATGAAGAATCTGGACTGAGAAAATGACTCTTATCTGCGCCATTAAAACAGGCTCTTAATTTCATCTTCTGTCTAGCGACTCAAGTTATATTTACGACTCTTCTCAATAATGACTTAATAGTTTATATTAGCTATAATATACCAAAGTTTTATTGTTCAAAGATTATTCTCTGTCCCTGACGAGAAGATAATTTTAAGGCAATAATACTCAGCTATAACATTTAGAACGCTACCGAAATTGAACACAAGAATTAAAATTATTTCTTAAGAATTACAAATTTTTGTACAATAAAATGAAAAATATTCGTTTGGATAGCTAATGATTGATAAATTTGATAATAAGGTAGTTATTAATTAAGTCGAGTCCGACAAAGAAACGCATATCACATGTTTCGTTAAAGCTGTAGAGTTCAGAAAAAATTTTAAAACATAAGTCTAGAAGAGAAATCTTGAAAAGAAAAACACGGTCGCTGTGGCCTTCTTGGAGTTGGAGAGGCGCTTAAATATGCATTAGCATCACATTTGTCAAACCATACCAACCATCTTATTTAAAATCATAAACATCTATCTTAATATTGTTAGGGTCGCTTACGTTAATTGTGTGTGGCAGTCTTAGAAAGATTTCAATGTGCCTCCTTTATGAGTTAAAGTGAAATTCTTGTAATACGTTGCCATTAAGTTTTTTGTTGTTTTTTTTTCTGAGCGGAATTTGAACCCGCAGCGTCAGGATTGCGAGACTCGTACGAATTTAACGGGCTACCCTGGCGCTCATTATCCATGTTGTATATGTTTATCTAGAATTAATTTTACTGAAATATTGTATTTGGATATCAGTTTTTGTCAAAGGAGCATATGGTAGTTAGTTCAGATAGGCCCTCTGGTCAACAGAAATATTTATAAATACTTCATGCGGACCTGATCGGGTAGAAAAGTTAAATTTTGCCAAGATTACAATATGTGATAACTTCATAATAGTGGGAGATGAAATGTCCATTCTCAATTCAGCAACGAAAGAAAAAAATCATAGGATGGGCGAAAGCTCGGTAAAACACAACTTTTCTTCACGGTCAAGACCAGAAGAATTTATGAATATATTGTAATTTACATTAATACGTTATTTTCCAAGACACATTGTAAGATATTAATCAGTATGGATCAAACCACGATAATATACAGTTTTCTTCATTAGTTCGACAACTAATTTTGACTTAAAGACGATTGAAATTGAAATTTAGTGCTCATGTGTTGCACTTACCTTTGCTCAAGAGCTCGAAGCTGGAGACAGCGAGGAGGAGGAATAGTATAGGTGTCATAAAATTCGCCAAAAGCGAAACAGCCCCCTGTTATAACAGCTGGGATGGCTAGCGAGCTAAGCTACTGTCCTTGTACCAGAATGTGACTCACGGACAACGTTTGTACGTTTAAGCCTCAAAGTTTCTGCAATAGTATAGTGCTAATTATGGTATGAAATTCTAACAACAATTACCTAAAGTTAAATTGTAACAAAAGTAAATAGTGGATTTCAGTAGTTATGTTATTTAGGGAAACCAATCAAAAAAGGGTTAGAGTCTAACATAATTTTTATGTTTTAATTAATTTTTATTTATTAAAAAAATAAATAAATACCTCAACGGAAAGTTGTGCTACGATAACACTGCACGACCATAGATAAACCTCTTAGTTGGTAAGTTATTATGTAAAGGGCAATATTATTTCGAGAAAGGAAGATTTTACATAACATAAATGATTTGTTTTTTATATAAGGCTTAGATATATTAATTGTAAATATATATTTGAATTAGGTTATGAACCTACTTAGGCAGGACATGCAAAACCATCCGAAAGAAACTGACGTGCAAAATTCATGTATTAGTAATGCTTCAAGGAGACTACTTAGTCCTCGATAATTTTAGACGGAGAGTAACCAATATTAGATCTTTTATTTCCAACTTGGGTCCATCGCCAACACTAATATCCAACTTCTTGAGATTTTATATGGCCGTTTGTCCTACGTAAAACTCTGTTTTAGAGTTTCCTGTTGCAGCAGACAGATTGGTGAACATGGTGGTCATCTCCAATAGGTGTCTCTCATCATTTCATTTGCTTTTCGGAAGAACTTTATAATGATAAATAAGAAGTTGAATTCAGAAATGTTGAAAATTATCAATAAATTAACTATAATATTGCTTTTGTTCAAATTTTAATAAACAAAAATTTATACAATGTATATAAACTCTATTTTGGCATTATCTTTTGTTGCTCCATTGAATGACCCATTAGAACCTAAAACTTCTGAGAGATGATGAAATAAATACATGCGTTGGAGATACATTTTATTATATCATCCTTATCTGGAGTGAACAATATGAGACATTATCATTTTTCTTTTTTTTTCTCCTTTTAACATTAATATTTTTTGTCTGAACGAATGTTAAAATAATAACTATTCTTCAAGTTGCTTTTACGTCTGAAACTTGATCTCAATGTAATTGCGCGAGGAAAGTTTTTTGCAATCGGTGTGGTGTACTTTTCTAGGCAAAGTTATCATACTCAGAAGGAGAACGAGCTTCAGAGCGTCCCAGTCCTCAGAACAATACATCAGTGTTGTGGATAAGTGGAGTTGCCTTTGCAATGCGTGAGGTTTGATTGATAGCAACGGCATTGATATCGACTCCAACCTGTTGGTCAAACTTATGGCATCTGGTACAGATCGCGGGAGCGACATAAAGTGTGACAAGAAGCGGGAATTTCATCAATTTCCTATCGGCTGCTTTTCAAAAGGCATTGTAAGACACCTGTATGAACAGCATTTATTTGTTTATAGGAGTCCACACCAAACATGGAACAATATTATATTTGTATGTGTGTGTGTATTTTGTATTTTGTTTATATTGTGTGGAGGGGGGATAGTACATTTGACCAGAGTAAAACCCAAGCTTGATGCGGTAGGAAAGACATTAGTCTACCTAGTGCCACGAGATTCTACAATAAGATGGATTTGTCGAAAATCCCTTCCTTCTTACCCTAGTGTTTGCTTAGGACAATGAAATAAATTACATTGCTGCTTTCTTCGGAAATGTAGTCATTACTCTCAAAAGCTACTTTCTCTAAGGCTTCCAGTTCATAATATTGGTTCTGCCTTTATGGGGGGAAAAAGTGTTTGAATGGTTTGAATATCGAAGGAAACGAAATGATTCAGATTATCTACTCTATCTGCTCATTTCGTTTCGTTTCGAAATGAGCATATAGAGTATATAAAATATTTATTAAACTTAAAAATTCTTGAGAAAAAGATTTATTGAGACAGTAAGTAGATATCGCCAAAAGAGAAAGAGGGGGGGGGGAGCGAGTGAGAGAGAGAATAAGATGAGGGAGTGGTGGAGGGGGGGAAGAGAGTCATATTACTTTCACTTACCAATAGCAGGAAATATTTCAATCGTGTCAGATTTTCGGATTGGATTTTACGCGGAAATAGCTCTCCCACCCAATCTACCATACACTCTTACGTTGGCGGGAAGACGAGTGAGTCTCCACACTCCTGTCCACTGTTTCCACCAATGTCACGTAACTTATTGCGGATCGAATGTCCCTCACGCAGGAGGAGCGTAAACTAAACAGATTCGTGGGTGCAGAAAAGAGGTAAATGAGGAAATTACTAACTTGATCTCAAGAGCTGGAGAAGACCACTAGAAAAATAGAGACGCCATAACTGGCTCTGGACAGCTTAGTTAGAAAGACTAAGTGTGTGTGTGTGTATTTTGAAAGACCACTTTGAAAGCTTCTTTTAATCAGAATTCGGGGAGAATTTAAGAGATTTTATTCAATGCGCACCAGAATTTCAAACATTTTGTAATTTCATTACAATGAATATTAAAAAATAATGACATTAATGAAAGTCACGTGAGAAAAGAAGGTGACCAATGACACCACTCGCAAATTATTTACAGACTATGTCCCCAGAAGGTCACGGGGCCATCTTCGTTTGAGCCGACGGGGAAGGTTGTTGGGGTTGGAAGATAAGGTCTGTGGTAGTGGATTAGGATGGATTGGCAGTTTACTGTGGAGAAGTTTGAAGCAGGAAGAAACTAGATACTGAACAAAAGAAATATTAGAGAGAATTGGATACGTAATAGGGAGCATTCTTCAACTATTGAAAGAGGTTGTGCGGTGGGTTATAATTATTGTTCTTAAGTTTACTGCAAGACTCTTACGAGTCCGAAGTAATTAGTTACTCCCTGTTTCTTATAATCTGTATGTATGCTTTTAGNGAATGTTAAAAAAAAAAAAAAAACGACATTAATGAAAGTCACATGAGGAAAGAAGGTGACCAATGACACCACTCGCAAATTATTTACAGACTATGTCCCCAGTAGGTCACGGAGCTATCTTCGTTTGATCCGACGGGGAAGGTTGTTGGGGTTGGAAGATAAGATCTGTGCCAGTGGATTAGGATGGAATGGCAGTTTACTGTGGAAAAGGCTGAAGCAGGAAGAAATGGAGTCTTGGACAAAAGGAATATTAGAGAGAATTGGATACGTAAAAGGGAGCATTCTTCAACTATTGAAAGAGGTTGTGCCGTGGGTTNAAATAAAACATCCAATAAAATAAATAAATCTCTTATAACATAAACTATAATAATATTTTTAGTTATATATGCTTGAAAACACTAAAAGAGGTTGGATATGGCATAGCAGCAGGACAGAAACTCTGTACGTCACATCACAGGTCCCACTGGTTCTGTGCGTATCCTTTAGCTCTTTGGCACAACTTTTCTTCATAGAGGGTAACAAGGATGACCTAATCTTCCTAATTTATTCAATATGGCCCTCCTTGAAGTATCCCAGATTGTAGGGGATTACATGGGTAGTCCTAGAGGGACATTACGCTGTTAGAGGTAAACAGAACTTATAAGGTAAAGTCTAAAGCCAGTCAAGTAGAGAATACAGGGTAAAGGAATTCTTCTCGATCTAACTGCAAGGAGCTGTTTCCAATTTGTAAAAAAAAAAAAACAACTCTGAAATACTAAATGTGTTTGCTTAAACCATTACTACAGATAAGTATAATTTAGCAGTCCTTCCCATAGCCAAAGTTTCCAATGTGCTACCATATGATCCAATGGTCAATCGTATCGGCGGAGGACATTACACATTCAGAGCTCTATATATTCAATATGAGTGTATATATATATATATATAAGATCAGAAAAAGAGCGAAGTATATACAAAATAGAAAAGAAAAATTATACATAGTTTTTCAAAATATTTCGAAATCTGTATTCTCTGAAAAATACTCAGTAAAATTTCTTGTTTTTATTTTTTTTGTCCGTTTCCATCATTCACGATCATTCTTCTTACTACACATTGCAGTTGCAAATGTTTCGTATTTAC
>KZ808407.1:56243-74971 GCA_000696205.2 Oncopeltus fasciatus | reverse complement strand
AATAATAAATAAAATAGTAGCCAGTCAAATGTGGTTGCTAAGAACAGCTCTAAACTGTTCGGGAGGGATGACTGCAGGAATGGTTCATTCTTAAATGTCTTATTTAATATTAGCTTTAAAAAAAATAAAGTTAATGACTAGGAAAGTATGCGTCTAGAGTACGAGGCCTGTGAGAGAAGAGACCAATTGAAGGATGCTTCCTGCTTCCTTGCTTATGAAATTAGGGCCTGTCTCGGCTCTCACAAGAAGCTTATAAAAGCAGCTCGCGGCATCCCGAGTCGATGTTAAGTCAGTGTTACTCAGTGTCAGATTCCGTGTCAGATCGCATGAAACCAGAGCGACGAGCTAGTAGTAGCCTTTGCAGTGCCGGTAATAGTGAAATGATATATTTGTTAATTAGCTGTAAGTAATTAANGGTTTTAAATTACTAATTGTAATCTAATGGTTATGGTTATTCATATACTTTCCCTTTCCTTTGTTTATTTATTTAGAAAACGTGCATGCACTGCCAATCGTAATTAGTTTCAGTTTCACAAATTAGGCCGGCTAGAAATATTGTAGAAGAAAAAGGGGGAAAAATTGGTAAACTTTTCCAATCAGCCTCAGTCACAAGTTAGTTAGTGTATTCTCTTCGTGTCCAACGTCTTTTTTCTTCTTAAGCTCAAGAACTAATCTTCAATCTTGTAAGATTAACTTTTGGGAACATTGAGGCCAGTTTTCTTGCTTTTAGGTTAACATTGTTTATTTTCGTAAATGTGGATTCAAATTTTTTTCTAAGTGTATAAAAATATCACTCAAGAAACAAATTATGACACTCTTTCGTCTAGAACTATAAAGCGGAAAATTATTAATAACTTTGGTACATTAACCTAGCGTGAAAATAAAATAAAGCTTTATAAATATTTTATTTTGGTTGTGGTTTTTTTATCCCACGTAAATTATAAACAATTCATGAGAGGGAACAGAATAAAATTCTATTCATACATTCATACATATCAAATTGCTAAATTAATGAACAGGACTTAAAAATTAAGTTAAAAATTTGCGTTTTTAGCTTTATCAGGAGTGTTTAGTTTGTGTACATTCGCGCTTGATGCTCCAACAATAGTCAGCCATTTACGTACGTTCCATCTACCATGATACCTTGCTTCCATGACCCTCAAATCTTGATGGAAACGCTCACCCTGCTCATCACTCACTGCACCATGATTGTCCGGGAAATCAGCAAGGTGGCTGTGTAAAAAACGCAATTTAGCTTTTGAAAGCTTTCCAAGAGTTGCTGGAGAATTTCGGAGTACTTCAATGCTCCTGTATTTCCAAAAATGTCTTTAAAATGTTTTTGAATGCCATTTCCGTATTCTCCTTCTTCTAAAGAGGGATATTCATTGAAAACTGGCACGGGGACTTCGGTTGAATGTGGTACTGGGCGTATAGTTGACGATAAACTAGGATACCCTATTTTACATTTGTTTTTCTTGCTATATCCCGATTTTTCTACCATAAAAAAGTAACAATCACTTATATGACAAAGACTGAAACGCAAAATCGTTATCATCTTTACAAATAGGGTTACAAAAAACTATATTCTATAAATATCCATTGCGCAAAATATATATTTATATTTGGTTTAATGACTTTTTGTCATAAAATATGAACATTAGTAAGAGTTAATGACAAAATTTTACTAAGTCTTGCACGTAACTTGCCCAAAGAAAGAGGGGCGAAGCAAATTTCATTCTAAATTAGCGTTTTACGTAAAAGCATTATCGAACATAAGCTTTAGAAAATTACATTTTTCATCCCATTTGATAACTAAAATAACAAAGAACATATTACGGTTATAAATTTTTATTTATTCGTTAAATTCGATATAAACTAAAAAACTAACTTCTCAAGGATTCGCAATGTAATGCCTAATTACAATATTTAATTAAATTTAAAATATGAGGGCTCCCCTCAACTTTAAATTAGATTATTAAATATATATTTCGTAAAAGACATTTTTTTTTTAAATGTTACAGAGACAAATCTGGTACAGACAATATTTTGTCTTGTGCAATGTGGGATCCTTGATGATCCGTTAAAATTTTATTAAAATTGCGTCATGAGAAAAACTAGAATAGAATCTTTTCTCCAGAGAAAATCTCTTAACAAATGAAAATTATAATAATCAAACATTTTTATGAAGTGAGATNTTTATAATTTACGTGGGATAAAAAACCACAACCAAAATAAAATATTTAAAAATTAAAATTTAATGAAGTAAATGACGAGAGCCGACAAAATGTATGACAATGTCAGCTACTTCGAGTTTAAGACGAAGTTCTCCTCTTTCTCGTAAGTTAGGCGCTCGCTAGTGAAGAGGGAATTGAGTGAGATATCTAGCTGGTCCTTGAGGTGTAACGGTCAGCATACCAGGCCCAGATAGCAGGAAATCCAGGTTCTATTCCTGGCGAGGAAAGATAGATTTTTTTATTCTGTTCCCTCTCATGAATTGTTTAATAAAGCTTTATCTTTATCTGTATATTCTCATTTCCCCAGGTAGAGGAAGATAGAATGTAGAAAGAGTGTAGCAGAAACTATAAAAGCACTTATACTTAATATATGAAAATCACCTTCTTTTCTACGATGGAGGGCAGTAAGAAAATTGTGATTTGGACACTTTTCAATGAATTCTCACTGAATCTGTCTAGTATGACGACACCTGAACCTTGTATGCAAGTACAGCCCTCATAATCGCGTCAAATACTTCAAATATTACAACAAACTTGTACTTCTTTATCCACAACAAAATTACATTTAAAGTTTTAATGTATTTTTTTCATATTGCTAAAACATAGCTATTATCAAAGCAAAATATATAACTAGTTCTCTTACTCATTGATGACCTCGATTCGTTTCTCTCTTAAAATCCATATTTATATACACTAAGTTTCCATCTACTTATAAATTCTAAAATATTTTATTTCTCTTTATTTATTTAAATAGATTTCTTATTTAGCAGGATTTGTACAAATTATTAATAATAGATTCAGGCTTTCAGGAATAAAAATTCAAGACACATCGATATTGGTAAAATATATTTTAGCTTTACCCTCTGGCACGTTTTTAATAACATTAATGGCTAAGTGAGCAGCATTATTTTAAAGCTAATTTAACTTGTGGATAGGGCTTTTTTTCTTTCCTTCTTTCCAAATCCAAATCTTAAACTGAGTAAGAATAGAAGCTTGTCCTGAGCCATGGGTGTTTAAAATAGGATGGCAACCTGTAGATAGCCCCTCCTTCCAATGACCCTAAGTGGTTGCAAGGGAGGCTAACACAGCAAAAAAAAAACTGAATAAGACACAAATAATTTTTGTGATTTATTTTAAATAATTCCAAATGACACGGTTTATGAAATACATTATTTTAATTGAGAGAGACAAAAGTCTATTTAAAATCCCCAAAGGTTGGAAATTTAGGCCGTTTTTTAAAGTTTCTTTTTCATTTTTATTAGGTTTATAAGAAGAAAAATCTAATACATTTCAAAACAAAACCGGTTGAATACGAATGGGTGGAATTTAACGTGACAAGAACATTTTAAGTAATAAAAAAAACTTATTGAAATATAAAATTATTAATAATTGTTATAAATTAGATTATAACATGCTAGTAACATACTTTTTATAAGAATTTTATGTTAATTTCCTTTTTATTTCTCTAATCTAATCACTTTAGGTAGGAAATCTTGGCTGTGGTGATTATAGCGCAATAACCTTTGATTGAGGTTCAATCCTACTAGCAGACACTATTCCAAGCGGCACTAATTCAAGATGAAGGGAGATTCCTGATGCAACTGAATCGGGGTCATCCCACAAGTAAGGAGGAGGGATTCAAATCAACAATTAATTAAATTGATAGCACCCAAATGAACGCCGGCGGTACACCTTTGGAATCCTGGATATCTGATAGACCTTTCCATTTTGTCTTATTTGATTTTGGAGGTGGAAATGTAATTTTGGCAAGCGTTCGATAGCAACAATAGAATCAAAGAGATTAATTAAAATACATATTGTAATTTGAGGTATTGAACNTCACCGTAACATAAACCATTTCTACCCTAACAAGCACTTAGGAGAGGTTCAATATTGACAATTTACAAAATATAAGTTATTTGTCTCACCCTTGCTGAGACATAGTTGACCTGTCCGTGATCCTCCGGGATGTATTTTTTTTTTTTTTTTTGCTCTATGGATATATTCACACATAAGATTATGAAACATTTCTGACAATTATTTTTATATACTCATATTAGTGCTTCTGAGTTTATGTATACTGAAATTAAGTTAAAAAGTGCACTTGATGTACCTAAGCGTTCTCTACACGCTCAGTAAAACATCAAAAATATGTGCTTTCTCAATTCTGGAGATTGAAAATTTTCTTTATTAAAAGAATATTTTTGTTAATATAAATTGCTCACCATAGTTTCCATTAAAAAGAAATATTCAATTTTATAGATGAACTGTATTTGTATGTCAAATATTTATTTTAATACAGAGAAATCTACTCTGAAAAATACAGATTTTGCACAGCCCTTCGAAGGGAAAAATAAATGGACTTATATAAAATAATTTACTACAAACATCACCCAAAATCATCAAGCTAACATTTCCCACGTGAAAATTATTCGTCTGCTTATAAGAAAACCTTTTCATGTCTAGAGAAAATTAAGGGAATTTTTTTGCTGCTCCTAATGCCATATTTTAAATTATTTTATATTTTTTTTTTAGCCCAAGGATCACCATGCTTGTTTAATAACAAGATTTTAATTATTCTGAGGCCACTTTTTTCATCGTTCTAGTTCCCCTCCCCCCCCTAAGTCCGGTTTGTAATATCCTGTGTTTTCTTCAGTTCGTTCCTTGAATTCTCTAGAGACAAAATTTTAAAATTTTTAAAAATTACATTCTTATTGGACTTAACAAATTTATATTTTTATTTCACTCGTTATTTATTCATTCCATATTACTTTTTCATATGGGGTATGGAACGTTGTCTGAGATATTTCATCAAGATTTCCGCTNCAGGAGTCTATTTATCTTAATAGTTCAAAATTTGATTTATAGTACTATTCATTTATAGCTTACATTCTTTACTTATTTTTTACAAGATTAGTTGCTTATTTGACAAGATTTAGGAAATGGATTTATCTAAAAGATACATGAACGAATTGAGACGAAGCGAATAAAAAAAAATTTTGAGAATTAGTTTTCTTCCCAGGAAAACATTTTATGACCACTTAATCCTTCGAAATTGGAATTTGGAGTCTTAAATAATAAGGATCTTTATCCACCTGTTCAGAAACTCTGTTTACAGAATGGCAAATAAATCTTTTTTTAAACTTTTTTTTTTTAGTTCAAAAGAAATTAAAATATTGTAAATTTGACTTAGGATTATTTAAAAGATCACTTAATTCTCTTTGCCTGTGGTATAAGGATATGTAAGGCAAATGACTCATCAAAGGAGTATTGTTTCTAATAAAATGTATTTATTATTATCTTTGACAATCAGCAACTAAACCCCCCAAAAAAATAGCAGGCCAGGTCTGGGGATGAAACAATGTATCTAGCTGGTGAATGAAGAAACCACTCAGATAAACTCCAGAACGCCCAGAGCATCAATCACGAGTCCAGCCATTGGCTGCGACCTGTCTGCCTGTCTGGAGAACTAAATCAACTATCGATCAAGTTGCGGCCGAGCCACACTCCATATTTTTTATGTAATATCATTTCTTCTTCGACACTGACCCGTCAGAGAGGAGCAACAGATAATGGGATGAGCTTACAACGGGCTCGAGCAATCGCTCTTCTCCTCCTGGTTATTGATGAGGTGCGAAGAGCGAAAGACAATGGTCAGTGGTACTCTTACTTCTGTTCCAAAGAGAAATGCCCATCTGGAAATAATCGCGGAATCCAAGCAAATTTCTTTGCATCCCTTAAGTGGTAGAACTTGTATTTATATTTCAGCAAAGTAAATGCTGAGACAGGCGATTGATAGTATTGCACTTTTATTATTCATTTCAACTTTTGAAAATTAAGTACAACAGCTTATACATGTCATGAGGTTATTTTGAGACCCTAATGAGTCTAAAAATAAAAATAATAAAAAGTGCACTTTAAAAAAAAAAATTTAATTTAATTTACAAGCCGGAGAGAAAAATGGATGCTAAAGCTATGTCCACTGAGCTTTGCTGGAGACTGACCATGATCATGGTAAATAGTTTGATTTCCATGCGGTAAATTTGCTAAATTAAATACTCAAAAAGTAGCTTATTTAGGATTTCAGAGATATAAAATACATGTAATTTTCATTGCAGTAGTATTTCCAATCTAAAGTTGCATATAAAGAATTTTAGATACGTACAACAGCGGTCCGACAACTCATCCCATAATCAGCCTTCATCTGGTGTCTTGGTCCAGTATCGCCTCCCATCGTCCCAGCATCGTGGTATCAGACTCGGTTGTCACTCCTTCCTCGCCCTGAAGATCTGGTCAAGACGAACTCTGTTTGGGGGGATTGCGCGCCCTGCCCTCCACAAGCTGCCGAGAAGCATCAAGTGGATGACGGAAGATTTGTCCATCCTATGTCCCAGTTGCCATGCTGGAACACACTTCTCCAAACATAAAACCTTCCTTGCAGAAACTTTAGTACGATGCTACTTCGGGAACTCCACTTAAACACTATTTCATACTGTACTATGCTATACGCCGATAATTTATAAGTTAGAGTCAGTCTCTAACTGTCTCAATCAGTCAGACAGTCTTTTTTTTTTTCCCTGGGGTAAAAAGTTAGATTCCACGGATAAATTTTGATAATAATAGCTCAAAAAATTTACCATTCTCCATTTATTAGTGATTTGAGTCCATTTTACATCTATTAGGGCTATTGAAGGGGGGAGGGTTTCCATCTGCCTGATATTGCCTCTGAGAGAGGGCCGAGGACGACGAAGGGGAAGAGAGAGAAAGGGTGAGGAATGGTGGGAGAAGGGTGATGAGGGGATTTCTTCATTTGATCTTATTAAGGATTGTAGGGAGAGAGAAAAAAAAAAGGAGGTTATTGTCGTCCTTCGTGTTCTCCTGGAAGATAAATCCTCTTTATTAGATTAGGAAATGAAATATGGCCTGGAGGTTACAGGGAATATCCCTACCGGATGTTCAACAAGTACAGATCGGCCCATTTCACTAATAGACCCCATTTTTTTTATTCAAATATTTATTTTTTAATATGTGAAAATTGCAATAATCGTGAAAATAAATTTGAAGTGACAATTAAGCTAAAAGCTGCCCGTAGCTAACCATAACACTATCATACATCAATATATCGGTAACATTATCATATATAAACAGCTCTACAGATTGCTGAACCACAGGTCCAGATTAACAATAGAAAACAAAATAACTCTTTACAAAACATTAATTAGACCTATCTGGACATATGGTATTGAATTGTGGGGCACAGCAAAGCCATCAAACATTAGATGCATCCAGGGGTTCCAGTCCAAAGTCCTTCGCACAATCCTCAACACTCCTCCCTACGTATCCAATAAAACCATCTATTCTGACCTGCAAGCACCTTCTGTTTCCGAGCTCATCCCCTCCAGGTTTTCACAAGTTCCACACAAACCTCCAAGGACATCCAAATTATCTAGTCCTCTCCCTGGCAACCCACGTTCATCCCGACCACCCTCCCCGACGCCTCAAGAGGAGGTGGCCAAAGGACGTCCTACTCCAGTTAGTTTAATACCTAGGGAGTGAATGCACTGGCATTTTTCTCCCCCTCTCACTGCCTCCTTGACTCCCTGCCTAGTCTCCTTCTTATCCTAGGATAAGGAGAAGATTTGTGCCGGATAGTATATCGCGGGTTAACCTGGGCTCCTCTCTGAGGACGGGTTACGTCCCGGGATAGGCGAGCAAGGACTATTATTATGTACCCCATCAAAAAATTAAGTGTAAAAAAATGTACAGAATAATTTATTTTAATAAAGAGTTAATTCAGAAAACTATCATATATAAAGACTCTGATACTGTTCTTTTTCTAAATAGATATTTTAATAATGGAAAATGCTATTCATATATGTGTGTGCGCTCTTTTACGAAAACTGTTGTTTAACTTCATTTAGAAGAAAATCAAAATTTAGAATATTAACATTTTTGTAAAAACATTAGTGACAACAACGCATATTGAGGAAGATTTTTAAGAATTTAATTAAGAAAATTGGACGTCCCTCTTTTTTAACAAGAAAAGGATTGCCTAAACTTTTTATACGAAGCATGTCTTAAGTTCTATCGTATCTCAAATCAAAGAGAGAGAGAGAGAGTCAGTGAGAAGGGGGAGAGGGGTTTGAAATAAAAACCGTCAACCAATTGTGAAATCGTTAATATCTTTATTAAAATGTTATTTCAGGAGTCTATTTATCTTAATAGTTCAAAATTTGATTTATAGTACTATTCATTTATAGCTTACATTCTTTACTTATTTTTTACAAGATTAGTTGCTTATTTGACAAGATTTAGGAAATGGATTTATCTAAAAGATACATGAACGAATTGAGACGAAGCGAATAAAAAAAAATTTTGAGAATTAGTTTTCTTCCCAGGAAAACATTTTATGACCACTTAATCCTTCGAAATTGGAATTTGGAGTCTTAAATAATAAGGTTCTTTATTTCCACCTGTTCAGAATGAAACTCTGTTTACAGAATGTCAAATAAATATTTTTTAACTATTTTTTTAGGTCAAAAGAAATTAAAATATTATGATTTTGAATTAGGATTATTGAAAAGATCACTTAATTCTCTTTGCCTGTGGTATAAGGATATGTAAGGCAAATGACTCATCAAAGGAGTATTGTTTCTAATAAAATGTATTTATTATTATCTTTGACAATCAGCAACTAAACCCCCCAAAAAAATAGCAGGCCAGGTCTGGGGATGAAACAATGTATCTAGCTGGTGAATGAAGAAACCACTCAGATAAACTCCAGAACGCCCAGAGCATCAATCACGAGTCCAGCCATTGGCTGCGACCTGTCTGCCTGTCTGGAGAACTAAATCAACTATCGATCAAGTTGCGGCCGAGCCACACTCCATATTTTTTTTCGTAATATCATTCCTTCTTCGACACTCTGACCCGTCAGAGGGGGGCAACAGATAATGGGATGAGCTTACAACGGGCTCGAGCAATCGCTCTTCTCCTCCTGGTTATTGATGAGGTGCGAGGAGCGAAAGACATTGGTCAGTGGTACTCTTACTTCTGTTCCAAAGAGAAATGCCCATCTGGAAATAATCGCGGAATCCAAGCAAATTTCTTTGCATCCCTTAAGTGGTAGAACTTGTATTTATATTTCAGCAAAGTAAATGCTGCTACAGGCGATTGACAGTATTGCACTTTTATTATTCATTTCAACTTTTGAAAATTAAGTACAACAGCTTATACATGTCATGAGGTTATTTTGAGACCCTAATGAGTCTAAAAATAAAAATAATAAAAAGTGCACTTTAAAAAAAAAAATTTAATTTAATTTACAAGCCGGAGAGAAAAATGGATGCTAAAGCTATGTCCACTGAGCTTTGCTGGAGACTGACCATGATCATGGTAAATAGTTTGATTTCCATGTGGTAAATTTGCTAAAATAAATACTCAAAAAATAGCTTATTTAGGATTTCAGAGATTTAATTTACATGTAATTTTTATTGCAGTAGTATTTCCAATATAGAGTTGCATATAAAGAATTTTAGATACATACAACAGCGGTCCGACAACTCATTCCTGAATCAGCCTTCTCCTGGTGTCTGAGTTGTACTTATAGTTTGTAGTTTGTACTTATAGTATAGTTAGTACTTATAGTATAGTTTGTACTTATAGTTTGTACTTATAGTATGTACTTATAGTTTGTACTTATAGTTTGTACAATTCCTTGGTACAGTATTGCCTCCCATCGTCCTAGCATCGTGGTATCAGACTCGGTTGTCACTCCTTCCTCGCCCTGAAGATCTGGTCAAGACGAACTCTGTTTGGGGGGAATGCGCGCCCTGCCCTCCACAAGCTGCCGAGAAGCATCTAGTGGAAGACGGAAGATTTGTCCATCCCATGTCCCAGTCGACATGCTGGAACACACTTCTCCATACATAAAACCTTTCTTACAGAATACTTTAATACAATGCTACTTCGGGAACTCCACTTAAACACTATTTCATACTGTACTATGCTATACGACGATAATTTATAACTTATAGTCAGTCTCTAACTGTCTCAGTCAGTCAGACAGTCTTTTATTTTCCCTGGGGTAAAAAGTTAGATTCCACGGATAAATTTTGATAATAATAGCTCAAAAAATTTGCCATTCCCCATTTATTGGTGATTTGAGTCCCTTTTTTTTACATCTATTAGGGCTATTGAAGGGGGGAGGGTTTCCATCTGCCTGATATTGCCTCTAATTTTTCCATACTTTCTTCATGAGAGATTTCCGTGACATATTTTTTTTTCCACGAAGCATGGAATACTAAATATGAATAAGAAAAATATGTATATTCATAAGGATATGAATACTCTTATTAAAACTTTTATTTGAGTCATTGCAAAATGTAGGATTAACTTTACAGTACATTAACTTTTCTTGCAGCCGCATATGTAAATTTTTTTAAAATGTTTTACATTTTTAATTTTTTTTCTTTACGATAAGTAAAACACTGAAAGGTTGTTGAGGGGTTAATGGTTATCGTGGCAGTTAAAACAAAACGGCCATTTTTTCCTACTTCACTATTATGTTGTTTTTTTTAGTATATTTACCCCTTTAACTGTAAGGTGGATTTTGCTCACATTAACGGTAAGGTGGGGTTGGATCAGACCCCACCCTCCAAACAGCGATTTTTTAGGGCAAAATAAAAAAAAAGAATAATGGGGAAATTTTTTATTATCAGACAAACACATTGTAGAGCTGTTAAAAAAAAAGTATTTATTATTTATATAGACAATAGGTAGGAAAAAAGTAGGAACTTGATTACAAAAATAATATCATAATAGAAGCATGCCATATAAACGTATTTAAAACAGTATAATTCAGTAGATTTAGTCAATAACTAAGAACTTAAGTGCTTCAGAACTTCTACAGATAGGAACCACTGGACCGAATTGTACTTTTGCTTAGATTTCTCAATTTCCAGATTTGTATATAAAACATTTTTTTCAATAATTTTTGAATCTATAAATAATACATATATTTCTAATTCACCAGTGACCTCCCCTGCTTCCCCGCGTGGACCAGGGAGATGGATAATAAAATTTGACGCTGGTGTCCTTGAAAATTTTGTACAGTGGGTTTGCTTGTCCATATTCTTTGTAAGTTTTTACCTAGTTCAAAATTTCTATCAACATCTGTTTCATCATCTATATCAAAATCAGCCGCTCCTGCCGCACAATGAATTGCATCATCCTCGTCGTCGTTTTTTTTAATCAAACCGTCCTCGGTTTCTGACGAGTTTTCTTCATCGAAGTCGCCGCCATCTTCTGACTCAGATTCCTGCCTCATTAAGTTCATTGTATATCTCCTCAGAATATACTTTTTTATACTAGAAGAGAAAAAAAAACTTATATCTAATATAAACTTTCATATGGGGTTGAATCCTCCCCACAAAAGAAACTAATAAGAGTGACGTAATCAGTAATGTGGGGTCGGATCCAAACCGAGCGCGGGTGATGTAGGGTTTAGATAGAGAAATAATCTAAAGGGTTATTACTACCAATGAATATAGTACTATCATACCTTCTATTATCCGTCTTCATTGGTTTCTGCAAACAATCTCCTGTTGGCGAGCGCTTTCGGAAATGATCCATCTTCGTGGCCGAATATGTGTGTTCTCTGTTACTGCCTGTCCTTCACTGCCAATTTAGATAGAGAAGGTAGCTCAAGGTCACTCACCAGACTGACGTGGCCTCCTCGGCGTTCTCCGGACGACTGACTGGTAGGGTAACCTGCGAACCACAGCACTCTCGGAGAAACGATGGGAGAGTAATAAACAAAACAGACTTGCTGGGGTCGTACCCAACCCCAAACTTACCGTTAGAGGGCTACCAGTGATTTGATGGTGTTTCAATACATGCCGTAAGTGGCCCAAACAAACGAAATTTGCAACTTAAAGAAACTTGTATATACAGTTTCATGTTTAAAATAAGATATCCACCATTCATTTATTCGGTAAATTGGCAGTGAAGAATGTTAATATAACTATAGGAGTAGGTCCTATATTAATTTGTTTAATGATTCATTTTTTTTAAATATCATATTTTATAAAAGTAATTCTGTGGGTATCCCTTCCAGAAACGATATCTTGAGATCTCATTATGCCCTAGCTCGTATTAGTTTCCATTGAGGTTCTACATTTACCAATATGTTTCCATAATTGCACCTAGCTGCAGTGCTATCCACTAGAATGTCCAGTGCTACGATCTTTCCTTCGCAATGGTATTTTATTAAAAAAAAAAAAAATTAAAGCTTTTGTTATAACTATTTTATTTAATTATTTTCTTTTATGGTAAAAACCAATAGCTAGAAATAAGCTATTATTCCAATGAACAGCAAACCTGTAGCTGAAACGCGCATAGACTCTAATAAAAACCAACTATTTACACGAGTTAATAATTTGAAGTAAAGTCAAAAGCTGAAGGAATGAAATTTTTATAAGTCAAAATAGAGCAAAACTCAAGTCAAAAGTTGTAACTGTTTGGATTTTAGCGCAAAACAAAACTTTAAACCCTGAATATAACCATAATAATCGATTGAAGCAATTTTACTTCATGAATGAAATAGATAGATAATACTAATGAAAAATATTCATACATAGCTTCTTATTGCCATGTAAAATCTTTTTTTTTCACTCCCGTGATGTGGCCATAGTTAATAATTAAGTGGGCTTGCGGAAATCTACAAAACAAATTAAAACATGGCTTTATAGTCATTTCAGTTGATCAACATGGAGGCTATCATACCTTCTATTATCCGTCTTCATTGGTTTCATTGGAAGATGGTTTGCAGAAACCAATGAAGACGGATAATAGAAGGTATGATAGCCTCCATGTTGATCAACTGAATTGACTATAAAGTCATGTTTTAATTTGTTTTTTAGTTAGATTATTATAGATTAATTAGATATAATAGATTATTTACCTAACACGGAGGCTGTTGAGAAATGGATTGGTGCCGGCGGCACACTACAGGTAGCGCTCAGCTCCGCGAGATGTAGGAGGCGAAGCACCTGGCGCAGGCATGGACGCCGACTCCCCTTCGCCCCTTAATCCTCAGCTTGTGTAATTAGAATTTATGGATCAAGTTTTGACGTTGCGTCCAGGGATCATGGAGCTCGCGACCCCGCCGGGAGCAAATCCCTGCGAAGATAACATTCCTAAGCGTCATCTACATTATTCCATCACTCTTTAGAGAAGAAATGTAGAAATATATATTTTAGCTACTATTTCAAATACAATACTGTCTGTATAAATAATACAGATAGAGGATGACCTGTGCCATATAATCTAATGCGAAGTAGCGTTTAATTAAAGCTACAAAACCATATCAAAATATGTAGACCTTCCGTATACATACTACTGATACTAATGACTCCCAATCGCAATCCTCATTCGAGATGAACAAATGTAAACATATACGAAAATATAACACGCAAAGCACATTATTTTTTTCTTAAAAAAAGTATATGATTAAAAAATCACAATCCAAATTTCCATTTTCCGATTATTCTTAATATGGTCAGATAAAAATTATGTTTGTGTGTGCGCATATATATATATATATGGATGATGAGACCAAATTTGAAATTTTAAGTTTATTTTCTAACCGCTACATGAGTTAGTTGCTGAAACCGGTTCAAGGAAGGGAAAGATTTAGAGGGGGTTAAAATTTAAAAACCTAATATCTGCGTTAAAATAAGCAAAATAAGAAGAAAAAAAAGTATAGAGCAAAACTAGTGAAAAAGATAATTTTTTAACATTTTTCCAAATTAAGAAAGAAAACTTATTATGAAAGAGAATAAATAAATCCTGTATTTAAACTTTTCTTTGCAAGCCCTAAAAATATTCATTTAAGACCGAAATCGGTTGAGGGATAATAGCAGATTAGAAAAAGACCAAAATATCTTCAGTGTGATTTTATTTTAGATATCACAATAATATTTTTTGTCTGTTTTATAATGTTTAAAATAAATAAATAAATAAACCTTGTTATGTGAAAAATTTACTTGGATGAGTGGGCGGTTCTCCCACTTTACATTCCCGGTCAGTCTAGAGAAAATTTTAGTGGTTAAGCCTACTACACTCATTGTTCTCTCCGGATTTTACATTAAATTTCCTTATTGAATCTTATTTATAACTACCTTAAATGAAACTTTGGAAACCTTTTTGCCCCGAAATATGCAAAAATAATGTTAATCTGCCTTTTCTCGCTGAAATTCGGAATATCTTTAAACACATTTTTTCCAAAAACTCTTCATATAATGTTGATGTCAACTCCTCATATCGTAGAATTAAATCTGCTATAAATAATTAAAAATCTAACTAAATGAAATCTAGGCGTTTAAATTTAAATANGATTTTTTTTTTTTTGGGGGGGGGGAGGGTAATATACCATGAGAAGAAAAGAAAAAGCTACATTGATTGAAATTCGCTGATATCTGTTAGCAAAGTTTTACTCATCTGTACTCCTTTCCAAGGAGTTTTACTCCTTGAGGTCTATAGCTATAGTAATCGCAAGGATTTATTTTTAACAATTATTGTTCCATTAATTTTACAAATGTGTATTTGTATCGTGATTTATAAAGATGTAAAAGGCATTTGCTGTAGACTTAGACAAATCAATGACAGAAATCGAATTTAGAATAAAATTAGTTTGTGAGAATGAGTCAGAATAATTTCGAAAGAAAAAGGAAGAGAAAAAATAACTATTAAAAAAGTCCGTATTCTCTTTTGTTAAGAAGAACTTCTCTCTTAGTACATCAGAGCAACAGTAAGGAATGGTTATAGAAAAATATATCACATCAATGTGAAAATACACAGATTTTTATAACTAAATTCTCAAATTCGGATACACTTCTTTAACAACAAATGAGTTATATTTCTTTGTAGCTTTTCCCTTAAAAAGCGGATCGAAGCAAAATAACATTCATATAATAAATGCCGTCGAGACTTTTCTTCAAAAAGAAGGTATAAATACGATTGAGGTTTTATCTAGACGAAAGGCCCAATATCTAAGTCGATCCACGCACTTGTCGATTCCTTTTCATGCTCCCTTGTCTGTGTCCGTGTGTCGGCCCTCTTGAAGCCAACGCAGGGGATTACTCACCCTCCAAGCTGGGGCGCGCCCTGCACTAAAATTGACATATAAAAAGTTGCCTTCAAGAGTTGTGGGAGGCAGGGAGGGGAGAGAGAGCTGTCATCTCACAATTTCGTTTAAAACTCGGTTTGTGAAGGGCGGAGGGGGTAAAGGCTAGGTATAAAAGGGCCCCAGATGGGCTGAATGTCCTGGCCCTCTTACCTTTTGCACCAACCCCTATCTGCTCCTTCCTTTTACTCTCTATCTCCCCTCTCTCACTCTCTTTCTCTCTCCCTCTCACTCATCTTTTTCCGTCATTTCCAGCTCTCTTTGTCTTACTCCCCGATTTGGTATTTTCGCCAGCGCTCACTCTCTTTTTATCCCTCTCTCTCTCCCCCCCCCCCCCCCCCCTATTCTATCACTTTGTATTTCTATTTCAACTTGTACGAAACTCTTCCTCCTGTTCTCACTCACACACCTACTCTTTCTCTCCCGTCCTCTTTCTATCTCAATTCCTACGGAAAGAACTGAGGTTCACCTTCTCTCTCAACCATCCTTGGATCCTACCCTTCCCCTGCTCACTCTCCCTCGCTCCTGGAGTGTCAGGAAGGAGAATGCTTGGCGCGTTGAGAAGCGATTTGCCAGCCTCCCCGCTATGCAGATTCCTTGACATAGGCCTCCACTGGCGACATTCCCAGCCTT
This sequence comes from Oncopeltus fasciatus, assembly GCA_000696205.2. Lineage (NCBI taxonomy): Eukaryota > Metazoa > Arthropoda > Insecta > Hemiptera > Lygaeidae > Oncopeltus > Oncopeltus fasciatus. The sequence continues at coordinate 58,918 of KZ808407.1, read as the reverse complement.
ACAACGACACACAAACATGAGCCCGGACCCCTGCCTGATAACACGCTTATGTAGTTCCCTATTACTCTCTTGCCTGTCTGACAAGATTACATAACAGTTACTTTTTTTCGCTTTCACGAATAGCACTAAATTTGTGTAACGTATATACCTAGTATTGAATTACACACACATGAAATTCAATGGTTCTTTCAAATAATTCGTCAATTCAGGATACTGCAAAATATCTAATTGGCTCTTTGTAGTCTGCTAAGTCAAACTATTCACTGTTGGGAAATAATTCGTGTTGGTCAAACAAACAGCAATTCCTTGATAAATAATAATAATAAAAATATATCAAATGAGAGGAGATATTGATAAAGTGATTTCCAACACCTCCTTTCAACAGAATTCTTGCTTTCAGCATCCACATAACATACATCATATTGCTTCCTGCACCTAGGTGGAGTTTCAGGTCCTTTGTGGTTATAAGATAGTTGACAATTCTTCCGATTGCATTCCAATCGACCTGCGTTGGCTTCTCCTTATGCCTTGCCAAGATACCTACTTCTGAAGATATATCGGACCTTGAAGTTGTGGAGAAGTACATCAACAAACCAACAGCTCTCCGAGATTCTTATTCTTCAAAAGGCTCCATGAACAGTGAACAGGAACAGCTCTTTGAATAAGTTTCATCTCCTAATCTTCCTGTTCTCACTGAAATTAGTGAAGCAGTGAGCCCTTTGGTGAGAAATTTAAATGAAGGTTTGAACGATTGTCCTCTGGAAGAGTTTCTTTCCCTTCTCTCAAAAATGTGTTCATGAAATTTACGTCAGTAGAAAGAAATAATTTTCTTCAGGTATCCACACTTCTTTAAAAAATTCAGATAACCAACGAATGTACCCTCTTTGAGTATATAGTGGGTATGTTTGTTCATACAGATAGAAATTTCATAATGAACAATTATAAAAATAAAAAAAGCTAAGAGGAGATAATTGTAATATAATAGAAAGTAATTTCTATTTCCAAATTTTTGAGTATATATATACATTTAGAGTTTTCCTCTTCCGTTTCCAGTAGGGTATGCCTTCATCAATACCATTAGATGGATACCTTTTCTTAATAATAATGTTCCCTAGAAAACATCTTTATCACTCTCAGAACATTTGGAGCAGGTATTTAATCAATGGGTCTCTAGTGCAACTCGAAAGTTCCCGTACTCTAGGCCGGGAATAAAAAGAGTTATAGACAATAATCTTCGTCAAATTCGAGTCGAGAAAACCATTCATACGATCACTTACATTCTCCCCGCTGTGCATTCTGTTTAAAATTAATAGTCTGCAATAATTCAGCTTTCTGAGTAAATCCTTCTGATGTATAGAAATAACTTACCCCAGACATCTGTCTCGCAACCCGTCACTTGCTTCAGCTCACTTAGACTAATCAATGATATAAAACATGAAAAGTATAACTTCAATGATACATATGTATTTATACATTGGAAATAGACATTTATGTTTTAATCTAATTCAATTGTAATCAGTCTGACTGAAACAGTGACTCTTTCATTAGCATAAAAATGAATGAACATTCTAAATTATAAATTGCAAAGAAAATTAAATCGCAATTTTTCTTGATCTTCTAACCATCAAAGTCACCGTACTATATGAAAGAAAGCATTCAACTGGCCTTAAGCCTTGGCTAACCTCTCAATACAATAATGTATTAAAAAGGAGAGTTTTTTACCGTAGATATTATTGTCAGATGATTTTAGTAGGGGTTCGGTCAAGGTAGATTAAAAAAAAAACCAAATTAAAAAAAAGTATATTTTTAAAAAGATAATCTGCCAACGTTTCGGGTTACTTTGTAAGCCATCTTTAGGGCTGCCTATCATGAAGACGAGAGAGGACGTCCTCTTATCAGGGACAGGACGTCCCTAAGTTCACATTTCCATGACTAAGTCATGGATGGCTTACAATGTAAGCCGAAACGTTGTCAGATAATCTTTTTAAAAAAATACCCTTTTTTTTTAATTTGTATTTTTTTTAATCTACCTTGACCGAACCAACTAAATTTTTTTTTTTTCTGTGTTAGCCTCCCTTGCAACCACTTAGGGTCATTGGAGGAAGGGGCTATCTACAGGTTGCCACCCCTTTTTAAACACCCTTGGCTCAGGACAAGCTTCTATATTAAAATAAAAGATTGACCTGGGCGGGATTTGAACCCGCGGCGTCAGGATTTGCGAGACCCGTACTGATCCCCTGAGCTAGCCCCAACTAAAATCATCTAACAATAATATATTAAATTCCCATGACATAAAGTGGGCTTTAATACAAGGTAGATCAAATATCTCGACCTATTTCATGTATCCCCATTTATAAGGCGATTTTCCAGTGCACTTTCCACTGTGCAATAATTGCTGCTCGCCCGTCAGTGGGACAACATCCACCTCATTGACATAGCGATCGATCCAGCCCAATCACATGCCTATGCGCTAATGCTTGGTGTTGGGATGACTGAGTTCTCTAATGTGGAGACTGATTAACTGCAATCGGATATATTCCTGCTACTGTCTCCGCACATATTATCTAAATCATTGAAGGGCTTCAAATGACACGAATACAATTTGATAATTACCCCAATGTATTTATTGCCATTATTTTCCAATTTATATATTTATAAAAATTAAATATACATAT
>KZ808407.1:10820-38876 GCA_000696205.2 Oncopeltus fasciatus | reverse complement strand
ATTTATATATTGAAAAAAAAAACGCGTCAATAACACATAGCACCATCATCAGCTAGTGTTATAAAATAAAGTATTTAAATAAGTCATGGTGGGCATGTGATCTTTTAAGAACAAGCTATCATGTAGTTCATGAATGGAATAAGATTTGACCATGAAAGATGTCATTCATTACAATGCAGAAATATCATTATTCCTAATACAATTGAAAGCCAAAATATTTGATCACAAATTTTTACTGCAATCCTTCAAGAAAAATGTAAGCATTCAAACATAACTAATTTACCACAATTAACCGAATTCATTGAGATTTCAAACATCTGTAGATAATTAGATCCAAAAGAAGTGCTTTAGGCGATATCAGGTTAAGCCAGTTAGTTAAAAATTAGTTAATTCAGAATTGGTAAACAATAATAGAAATAATAGCTGTTAATTATAAATAATAAAATCTATTTAACAATAGGACGTTTGACTCACTAAATTATACTTGTTTCACAAAAGTGGATAGTTTCTTTTAAATTTATTGAGTCAGCCTGGTGTTGGCTAAGTGCATAACAACAATGTTTCATTAAGAATGGAATCATAAGTGAGCAAGATATTTTTAATAAATGAAAGTAAGTCTGGATAAAGATTTTATACCTGTGGGTTGAATGAACAATCGTTTAAAAAATTAATGAGAGGGAATAGAATAAAAAAATCTATCTGTTCCAGCCAGGAATAAAAAACCACAACCAAATAAAATATTTATAAATCAAAATTAAATAAAGTAAATGAGAGTCGACAAATAGTTTGACAATGACAGCTCCTTCGAGTTTAAGATGAAGTTCTCGTCTTTCTCGTAGGTTAGGCTCTCGCTAGTGTAGAGGGAATTTAATGGGATATCTAGCTAGTCCTTGTGGTGTAATGGCTTAACACACCGGACAGGATAGCAGGAGATCCAGGTTCCTTTCCTGGCTGGGACAGATAGATTTTTTTATTCTATTCCCTCTCATTAATTGTTTAAAATTTACGTGGGATAAAAACCACAACCAAATAAAATATTTTTGAACAATAGTTTAGTGTATAGGTTAGATGATGGAGGTTATTTCCTTAAATGATTACCCGCTGCAGGTCAATGAATAAATACGAAATAATGCTTCTTAATTAGTCAGGAAGCAGTCAGAATAATGTATTTATCCCGTTTCTGCTAATTGTAATAGGACCTGTTAACTTAGAGTTGGTGGTCACCAAGATCAACAAGACCTGGCTGTAAACAGATGAAGTCAGATGGGGCTGGGAGCCAAGAGCGGGTATTCCCAAGTATCATGGATGTGTCGTGATTTGGGTAAAGTAAATTTGTTACAATCCATGAATGAAATCCCTTCCCACAACTTTAGATGTATCTGGCGGGTCCTTGAAGAAACTCCAAACCTGTATAAAATATGGAAATATCACTCCAAACTAGAGATGTGTTATTTTTTTGGGACAAAATAATGCTTCTTAAATGGAATATCAAGTTGTAATGTATACGGGTGATACTGACCCGTATCAGCAAAATGTCTCTGGCACAAAGTTATAAAAGCAGTTAGCCAGCGGCCACTCCAGTCAGTGATAAGTTAGTCTCCATCCGTGTCAGTTTTCTTGTATGATCTCATGCTTTAGAGCATCGGGTTAGTCGTAGCCTCTGCAGTGCCGGTAACAGTTATAAGTGATAAGTGACGGTAATTAATAAGTCATTTTGGCGCCTCTTTGTAAATAAGCAGGTTTAATTAATTTCTAAATATCTGTTATTTTAGTTTAAGTAATATCTATTTCTACCTATTCATTTATTAGTTAGTAAGAGCAGTAGATTCTAAGATTATAGTGCAATAAGTTGGGGCGATAATTCGTGATAATAAATTAACTTTAATTTATCTCATTGTTCTTAATCATTTGTGACCCATAGCCGATAACAGTATGAATTACTAAACCCGAACTAATCATTACAATTTTAATTTCATAGATAAATATGCGGCATTGTTTTTGTTGAGTTGGTGAAAACACAATCTCTAATGAAAATCCGCAGAGAGAACTTTCCATCGGAAGGAAAATGCAGAAGTTTCATCCACTGAAATAGGTAATTAATTCTGAAGGAACTCCAGAATGGAGAAATGTCTTGATGAAAGTCTCAGTTCGGCCCCGATCACGGCTCTGCGGGGAACTTTGATTAGAAAAGTGGACGCCGACGGCAATGGGCTTTGTTATTCAAGTCCAAGAGACCACTTCATCTGCCCCCCACTAAATCAACTTAATTGCTTCGGAGTGAATTATATCTCTTCCCCGGAGACCTACATATATACAGGGCAGATTCTCCTCAATTTCCTGTAGAACGGGAATGATGAAAGGAGAATTTTCTAAAAATATTTTTCTCGATAAATTATTCCACAATTCCTTTAAAAATAATAATTTGACAAACAAGCTCTGTAGCTCAATATTAACGACATGCATCATTAAAACCTTGCTCGTCGACATAATCTTTTTTAATCTGTATTTTTTCATTGAGAAATGCACAGATGATCAGTGGAATATCTTAATCACGCCGCGGGGCGGGTTCACTTATTGTTAGAGGACTAGATTATTTGGAGCGGATAATGATCCTGATTTTCGTTATATTTTCCCAGTGTCAAATTCTTACGTTCTTGAATAAATTAGATATATAAATCTACTTTAATGGTGTAAGGTTATTACAGACCTTCTCGAATGTACCACGAAACTCTCATAAGGACATCCACAATATGCTCCCATCGAAGCTTTACGATTCAATATGCTTATGTTAGTTATCAATGGGATAGAAATAACACATGTTCTTCAAGTAGACTTCCAGGATCTCCAGAAATATTCATAAATTCCTCTTCTAAATTAAGACTGCCCAAAAGTCGTTTTCTGCTGGGCTATCGCACATCCTGTGATGGCTTTTTCTGAGTGAACAATGACCGTGCTTTATGAATTTATGAATATAACAAATATTTTCAGTTGCTGTCGTTTTCCAAAATTCATGTGATTGTCCATCAGTCCTCATCATCACAGCTCTTCCGGCAGATAAACTACCAGGCAAAAATATAGATTGAGGTCAAAGTAGAAATTCAGAGATAAGTTGATAAGAACATCCACTCTGGAAATGTGATAAAGACAAGGTATCTATCTCACTCATGTTCCACGTAGGATTAGAAAGGACATAAAGATGCGAAGGTAATGTGGTTATTTGAACGAAACGATTAAGGAGCCAAGTACTTTCCAAAGAGTCACAAAAATAACCCACCATTCTATTCATTTTGGTAATAATGGAAATGTGTGTATCATTGACTTTGAGCCAGTTTTAATTACCTGTTTTCATTAACACTCACCTCGAGTAGCAGCTGAAAGTTGATATTGTCCGGATCAATAAAATAACCCTTTCCATTTAAAAAAAACAAAAAAAAAACTGAAAATCCTTGCAGATATTTATACTCAATGAGACTACTAGCAGAAACAACTGAAAGAAGCTATGTAAAAATACATAAATTTAAAATTAAAATACAAATTTTCCATGTCCAAATGTAGTTTCCACTACACTATTCCATATTCCACTTAGAGCTACAAGCAATGTTTTGATTGGCACGATAGCTCTGTCTAAGACTCGTTATCCTAGATGTATCTCTCTCCGGCGCAAAGAAGAATCTCCACTTAGGCTGAAGGGCTACAAGTCGTACTCGTGAGCTATCTGGATCCAGAAAGCTTCGTAAATCGAATAAGCTCTTCAGCTTATATACAAGTAGAATACTAGTCATGCTTCAGAGATTGCTGATCGCTGACATGGATTAAATCGCATCGTTCATTATTGTCATATTTCTTCCAAAGTACTGTACTAAGTAAAATAAAGGTCAAAGTGGGGAAAAACATTGTTGTATGTATGCTTTTTAAATGAAAACTGAGTGCAACAATATCATTGTAGTTTTCTCGATTCGTACTATCTAGTCAAGTTCATTTTTACAAGGTATAGCTGTGGAAAGAGGGCTTCATAAGAAGTGTGGTTTATACAGATAATATAAAACGTTTGTTATCCTAAAGTGGTTGTAGATTTTGGCCAGTTTTAACATACAATTCCCTTGTGACGGAGAACCTTGTAATGAAATATAATTTCCTTATTAACTCAATATATTTGAAAATAGAGATTTTTAGAAATTTTCTTTCAAAGCTTTTAAAAGATAGTCTGAGCTGGGTCAGTATTTAGGCCATTTTTGTTTAGCTGATGTCACTGACCAGAATATGAGTAATCTGGTAATAAATTTCTTTGTCTACTTGTTCTCTAAATAAGTCAGAATTGTTTTTGTAGATAATTTTAAAAAAATGAAGTTAATAATTGAGGTCCTTTGAATACAGTAATGTTATTTAAGCATTATATAAATAAATATTGCACAATATTTTTGTGGCACTCTTATTTAAAACAAATAGTCTAATTACTAGCAAAGCGAAAAATCCGTATTTTTGTTTAGGCCTACTTAGAAGGCACCTTGAAGTAACTTTCTAATTTTTATTTAGTTCTATATCTTAGTAAAATGAAACACAAACATAGGTTACGAATATATATTAAATACGATATTTTTTTATCTATCCATCATAACAACCCTTCTCCGTCTTTTTTCTAATAATGTTATGTATAAAATATTTGTATATGTATATAATACAGGCACATATAACAGGTCTTTTTTTTCTTACAAGGGCAGATTATATTTTTAATTTCAATACGAACCATCAAACTGTGTGACTTCAGCAGTCACATAAATAATGATATGCTCACCTACAAATATTGTAACAAACTTTATAAAATACTATTCAGAGGGCACTGATAATTAATAATGCTATGGAGGACATTCTTGGGTTCAGTCAATGCATTAAAAATATTTTCAAATCAAGTTAATTCATGGCTAAAACGTACGTATCTATACTATACTTTAATATATGTGCACATATGTACATATATATATATATATACATATATGTATACACATAATCCCTCTCTTCATTATCCATGCCGCCATAAAAGAGGCTATGTCGCCAAAAAAGAGGAAGTGGCCCAAAAAAAAAATAATTTTTTCATTGAAAACATCATTTTTAATTTAAAGTCACTGTCTGAATCCCTATTATTTCCCCCCAAATTTTGCCAACTGCCAACATTGACTTGATAAAAGTTAATTATTTAGTAAAATAGAATTTGAAAATTAAATTAACTCTATTTTATTAAACTTTTTATTTTCTTGAAATCAGTTATAAAAATTTTGCACTTGCTGATCAATATACATTATATTAATTAAATTTGTTTCTAAAATCTCTTTTAATACGCATGTATAACCTTCAAGCAATATTATATGCGCAATCTTAAGGTGTATTAAAGCCCCAAATGCCATTATAAGCTATATTTTTTTTTGAAAAGATAAAGTCACACTGACACAGCTATATAACGGCAAATTATCTTCGGTTATTGACAAATGTTCATTGTAGACTTGGAAGCCAATTTCCTGGCAGTCGTGAAAAGTAAATGGTTCAGTGGGCCCTTCTACAAAGAACGATCGAAATGTAATTTTCTCCAAGAAATGTATACTCATTTTTAGATGTGAAAGGGAGGACAATTTGCAAGTTTCCTAAAATTTTAAAAGGATATGTCGTAGAAGGGAATAAAATCCCTGTCTCTGAAAAATATCTCATTTCTATTTAGCAGAAGAGAGAGAGAGAGATATCAGTGGAATAGAAGAGATAGGAACTCCTAAAGAATCTCTGTGCCCTGATTCAGGTGACAGCTTGTGGAGGTGGGGCGCGTTTAGTGTCTGATGGAGCGTTTGGTTTGCCCCCTCCCACCACCACCCCCAACAACCCCCTATACTCTCTCACCCACCCCCACCCCATTGATGGGACTTTCCTCCCCTTTCCGCTTCCTGTCAGAGGCAGGCGAAAGGACTTCCTGTCTCTGAGGCATCTGTTTCTTTCCGGTGACCCCTCTCAGTTGTTACTGTGTTCGCCAACCGGTGGGGGAGGGGGAAGGAGTTGATTCTCTGATTTGCATGCGTGCGTTTGTTGGTTCAGTTTGAGTGGCACTTTATAAAGTAATTCCCCACAACATACCTCTTTTTATACAAATTCTCTTTCTAACTCTCCCTTTTACCCTCTTCTGTCGATTCTTTTCTTCCTTTTGTATTTTCCCTTTCTATATTCTGTCAAACCTTTATCTATATTCCTATCAAAACAAATCACATTTCTAATATTTTATATAGAACCATAATTTCATTTCATAGAACCATATTTAAATTAGGTAACAACTGATGTACATTCATCAATCCTTTATTCAAACCTCTTCTAGTTCTTGATGAGCTTGATTTACCCATTAGAAGTTGGTTGAATCGAGGTTTAAAATGATCGTAACAGCCCAAATGTTCTCCCGTAGATAATGAAGTATACATATCTGTTCTCTCAGTTTTTGTACTCGAATTCCCATCAGCTTAACTGTAAATAAATTATATGAATTCGCTTTTTACCACAATTTATTTCCATCTTATTTAATCATGGGAAATCTGTTTAGTTTCCGAAGCGCCTAAGTGACGAACTTTTTAATATGCTTACTAATCTTTGAATGGTTAAATTTTTGGTTGAAATTGAATCAGTGGAGGATGAAGCTTAGAAGCAGAGCAAATTGAATAATCGCTAATAAATTCGTTTTTTTTTTTTATGTTTCCTGTTTTAATATTTATGTATTGAAATCCGCACCGATTACACATAATACCATCAGGAGCTACTGGTATAAAACAAATTCTTTAAATAAGTCATAATAAGCATGATATGGAAAGCGCACCCAGCAATGTCCCCCCAGGACATGAATTATCTAGTCGTGTAGATCTCTTGGCCAAATTCTTATGAGCCTTCTTAAAGTGTTTTGTGGTAAATGCAGAGTGTGACTTGCTCTGTTTACTCTGGATACCTATATGGCCTTGTAGTTAATTGTGGAAGCGTTTGATATATATATTACGAGGATGTAGATTTAGAATGAAGGGAATGGTTTGAAATGAATTTTGGGAAATTCATCAAAGGACTTTAGATTGTTGAGCCTAAATGACATTTATGTTAGGGTTTTCTAGACGACCATAATTTGGCCTAGACAACTCTACCCTTCATCGTGACGCTAATATTTCTTTTGTCCAAGATCTCATCTCCACCCTCTTCACCCTAATATATATCCCTGTTGTCGGACTCCAATCCTTACAATCTTCCCCGACGACTAAAACGGAAATTGCCTTCCAGGGCCATAATGCCTACACTTACCAGGAGTGGTGCCTATGGCACTCTTTCTGTGATTTTTATTTCTGTATATTTTTGTTGGAATATAGGTATTTATCTTCTCATTAATCAAATTACAAGATGTTCATTAAAAGAGGGTAACAAACAAAGATTTATTTTTAAAAAAAGAAAAAAGAAATGTGTTCTTTTAATGAAAAGACTCCACCAATCGAATTATTAACTTCTTGGCTGGATTGGTACAAAATTTGGTTTTCAATATTTTATTAAGATGGGCAAAAAGAAGAGTAACGGGTTGTAAATCCCCTACAAAAAAAAAATGTGCTCCTTCAACAGTTCACTCTTAAATATATATCTTTTGTAATTCACTTGTAAAAAAAATGTTGTGGAACTTAAATGCATGCAACTATGTTTTACCCACATTATCTTTTATGTAACACAAGTTATAGCGAAGATATTGAAGATTATGTTATTGGGCCAATATTCCTAACCCGCCTACTCTACATATTTCAGTAATTTATTAACTCTTCCTACGGTTTACGGAAAGAAGATTAAATACCGAATTGAGATTTATTAATATAGGCAGATATATATATATANTAGAAGGATTACAGAACAAGTGTTTGTGTGTGTGTCATTCAAACCAAAATATTGGAGTTTACTTAAATACAATTTGGGAATGTAAAAGAATATAGCATATATATATATATGCTTCCGGGTTAATAAACTTAATTACACATAATGAAAATTGGCTGTTTTAAAACAGCGGAATTGTTTTGACTAACTAGCTTCTTACATTCCCCTGATATTTTGAAGTTCTATTCCTAGATTTATCCTCCTAATATGTTATGGTTGCTCGCCAGGGTATATATTTTAAATGACACAAAATTTATTTATAATGTAGTACTTCATAAAAATCAGGGGTATATAAATTTCTAACAGTGACCCCAGATTAAGATTTTGTCAAATATATAATAACTATCTAGCCAAATAATCAGATGTGTAATCAAATTCTTTAGTGTGATACTTATTATTATTAAGCATGTCATATATTATTTTAACAAAATAATTTGGGCAAGAATCCAATAGAAAGAAATGAATTCCAGAGTGACAAGGCTGACGGAGAGGTTGGGCCGAGAACGTTTGGACGTCGTATGCTCCACCTGCTCCGATGTTGGGGGTATCGTCATCACAAGGCTGCGACCGTCTCCAGGTGCCCTGTCGAGGTACGTCTCACCCCGAACCACCTTTCTTTGGGTACTCCTCATCAACAGACCCCCTTTGTGTTTGTGTCCTTGGGTTATTTTAGTTGCTGGAGCGAGTTGGCACTAGTCAAAGTTGGTGGACGAGTCAAAGTAACTGAGAGATGAGAGATCGTATTTGAATATCTTAGAGAGTGAGAGAGGTGGGAGAGAGAGAGAGAGAGAGAGGGTGAAAGTGAGTGAGGGAAAGATAAGTTCGGTCATGAAAGGTTTCAGAATAAGAAGTAATATTAAAGGAAGCAGGAGTTTATTATTTTCAGATGACGTTTCGGCAAGACTCCCTTCTTAAACTATCCCTGGCCATTTGTAAGCTACCTCTTACATTCCAGAAAGTAGAAAGATTTGTCTGTTTATCTGTCAATAGGTGTGAAGTCTTATGTGGAAGATATGCCAAGAAGTGTACTTATAAGAGAATAAGATATACTTTCTTTTCTTTTTTTATATAACTTTTTATTTATTTATTACATTCTACCTGGTAGGTGTGCAAGAGAATTGCAGCTGGTGTTAGGTAGACCTCTGGTAGGGGTCGCCGGCCCAGGATGACCGGTTTTGCAGCCACACACACACACATTCTTGGCCGTCCCGTTTCTCGCTCAGACCAAGGTCCGTCTGCTCGTAGGATCCACACAGTTCCCGAAGAAATTTCAACCCCTAACCATCCCCAAGGGCGTTTTGGGTATCGCTTGAGGGGATGGGTCATCTCTCGTCGAATTGTGTGCCGTGGTCCGTTGGGGCTCATCTGCGACCTTGTAGGGGGCCTTCTCTTACTGACGTCTCTAACCTCGTCAACAACATTCTCTAATTGGCGAATTTAGTTACTCTTGTCGTCGGATTGGAGATTACAAATACATTTTCTTCAGTTTCTTCGGCTTTCAGATTTATGTCGGATACTTTATATTAGTTTCAATCTTAAAATGTATTATTTTTACTAATTTTTAGTGCAAGGGAACAGAATAAAAAATCTAACTGTCCCAGCCAGGACTCGAACCTGGATCTCCTGCTATNCTCATATAAGTTATATATATTTTCTCGGCTAAAATGAGTTTTCAAAAAGATATATTTTATTTTACATCCCAATTTATAAATACAATGTGATACACTTGTTAACTAAAGTTATTACAGAGGTACAATTTTAATAGTAAATACAATGGACTTAGGAGAAGTTACTGGAAGAGCTAAAAGAAGTTACCAGGATGGTTTACACTGGAGAAATGCAATAATGAAAGATTGGAGCTGATCCCAGAAAGGAGTGGGGGATTCTGGGAATTCTTGGAACAGTATTTGACATTAAGCACAATTTACATAGTAGTCATGAGAAATATTCTTATTTGTAAGAGATTTATGATTTATGACTTTATGCATTATATATATATAGAGAGAGAGAGAAAATACTGAAAAGACGAAGAGAGGATTATCAGGAATTGCATTTTGCCCACATTATTGTTTTTAATTAATGCTATTATATTTATTTATTTTGAATCTTGGGAAGAAATATATTACTATAATTCCGTCTTGTATTGATCGAGAGAAAGCCAGTAAGATGGGATAAATGGGTTAAAAAGCTAAGAAATATGGAGTATGAAAAAAAAAACAAAAAAAAAAACAAGTTCTTGAGAAATTTACAATTCAAAAAATATGGAAGGTTTTCTGCATAAGCCTGAAATTATACCAACAGCCCCTGGGGGGTCAAATGCCCCCTCTTGGGGAAGCGTACTCTGAGAACAGCCCCAAGAATTCCCTCCATCTTCCGTAATCAAGCTCAACGTACGCCAATCAGTCAGTGAATAATGTACTATATACCGACTATAATATTATTGATGAAAAGTCAATAGAGCTATAGTCAATTTCCAATCAATACATTAGACTCCAAGTAAGATATATTCACCCCATACCCTCAGCTCTGCAGGGATATACAATAATAGATCTCAGTGGCTAATTCAGCTGCAAAGTTTTTCTCTTAAATTTTATTTTTAATTTGGAAATTAATTAAAACTATCTTACTTTGGTTAATAGAAAATAAAATTAGAAAAAAAAAAAGCAGTACGTCACCCCGGAAATTCCTCAATATCTTAGTTGATTAATGTTTATTTTTGAACTTTTCATGGTTTATATATTTATATATCTTATGATCAAACAAATCCGTGTCCGATTTCACCGCTATAAATATCACTTTAGCTGCATCGAAAAGACATTTTTACTTACACTCGACAGTTTTCAACGGAGAACTCAGTCCTTCAACAACTTTTTTTGGCTTATAAACTGTAAAATTAAAATAATAGGTTCAGGTATGTTGAACTCATGAATAATGCCATTCAACTTCTTTAATAATTACTTAATCATCAATCTTAATGATCAATAAATCAATAAAAATTAAATTTTCCTTCATTCTTATTGCTTTAAACTGAATATAACGCTTGCTACAACACACTAACTTTTCCCATTCGCCTCTTAGGTAATCACCCCCTTCCACTGGCCGGTCCTATTGGTTTCTTGTATGTAGGATTTAGGAAAAATCGAAAACATTTTCCATAAATCTGTCGTGAAAATAACCCCATTTCTAAAATAATAAAGAACCTCGATTGAATTAAAGTCTTTGAAATAAACTGAGAGGATTTCCTTTAACTTCTCCATTTAAGCTTTTTTAAAAAAAAAAAAATTATTAAGCGCCTAAATGTCAATATGTAAGAAGTTAAGCAATATGATTGGCATGATAGACAGTAAGCAATCCGGCAAGTAAATAGCTTAGAAGCACTCATTCATCGTATTTTCAATCTTAAATATCTCAACTATATACGTTATGAAAATTTTACTCAAAACATAATTAAGAACTGCAAAATAATAGGGTTTTTTTTTTTTAAATTCGCCTTCATTTTAAATCACTCCTTATCCCTACTTAAGCGAAATCGCTAAACATAAGAAATTTGGTTTCTATATTCTAGAAGGATTACAGAACAAGTGTTTGTGTGTGTGTCATTCAAACCAAAATATTGGAGTTTACTTAAATACAATTTGGGAATGTAAAAGAATATAGCATTTGTGAGTTGATCAATATAGCATTGTTCTTCTTTAAAAATCTGCTAGAGTAAGAAAAATGCAATAATGAAGATAAGTAAGAAATTAGGGATAATGGCTGAATGACAAAGAAAGTAGGGGTAAAATAAGAAGGGGAGCGTTAATTCGGAAAGTGGAAGATAGGAGGGTTGTTTGAGAGATTTGCAATTCAAAAAGTCCGGAAGGTTATCTGCATAAGTCCGAAATGATATCGGCCATCTCTAAGTGGCCCTCTCGCTAAATACAAGTTGGGGAAGTACACACTCCCGCCAAAGAGGTTACTTATTCATCACTGTGTCGGACCTCGCTTCACTAAGAACGCTTCATTGCTGACTTTTTGGCGGGTAAACTTTTTCTATTAATATTCATAAAAGATAAATATCGTTGCGGAATCTGTTTTAAGAGTTAACACACTGAAAGTCTATTATTACTGTATTGATATAATGAAATTGATTTATCCACGGATCAGCAGTTTAAGGAGAATTCTGATTACTCCTTCCCTACAAAGTTTAATTATTAATCATTCAATTGAGTACATAGCAATCAGAGGTTATTAACACATTTCTGCAATTGAAAGCTGGACAATAGTACTTACTAAGTTTCAGATTTTAAAATTTCTCACTATTAAAGATGTAATGAAATATAATTTCCTTATTAACTCAATATATTTGAAAATAGAGATTTTTAGAAATTTTCTTTCAAAGCTTTTAAAAGATAGTCTGAGCTGGGTCAGTATTTAGGCCATTTTTGTTTAGCTGATGTCACTGACCAGAATATGAGTAATCTGGTAATAAATTTCTTTGTCTACTTGTTCTCTAAATAAGTCAGAATTGTTTTTGTAGATAATTTTAAAAAAATGAAGTTAATAATTGAGGTCCTTTGAATGCAGTAATGTTATTTAAGCATAATATAAATAAATATTGCACAATATTTTTGTGGCACTCTTATTTAAAACAAATAGTCTAATTACTAGCAAAGCGAAAAATCCGTATTTTTGTTTAGGCCTACTTAGAAGGCACCTTGAAGTAACTTTCTAATTTTTATTTAGTTCTATATCTTAGTAAAATGAAACACAAACATAGGTTACGAATATATATTAAATACGATATTTTTTTATCTATCCATCATAACAACCCTTCTCCGTCTTTTTTCTAATAATGTTATGTATAAAATATTTGTATATGTATATAATACAGGCACATATAACAGGTCTTTTTTTTCTTACAAGGGCAGATTATATTTTTAATTTCAATACGAACCATCAAACTGTGTGACTTCAGCAGTCACATAAATAATGATATGCTCACCTACAAATATTGTAACAAACTTTATAAAATACTATTCAGAGGGCACTGATAATTAATAATGCTATGGAGGACATTCTTGGGTTCAGTCAATGCATTAAAAATATTTTCAAATCAAGTTAATTCATGGCTAAAACGTACGTATCTATACTATACTTTAATATATGTGCACATATGTACATATATATATATATATACATATATGTATACACATAATCCCTCTCTTCATTATCCATGCCGCCATAAAAGAGGCTATGTCGCCAAAAAAGAGGAAGTGGCCCAAAAAAAAAATAATTTTTTCATTGAAAACATCATTTTTAATTTAAAGTCACTGTCTGAATCCCTATTATTTCCCCCCAAATTTTGCCAACTGCCAACATTGACTTGATAAAAGTTAATTATTTAGTAAAATAGAATTTGAAAATTAAATTAACTCTATTTTATTAAACTTNTTTTTTGTTAGGATTCGGTCAAGGTAGATCCAAAAAAAATACAAATTTTAAGAAATGTGTATTTTTTCAATTATCTGCCTAATATCTGAAATTCACAAATATATAGCTTTTATAAATATTATTTTTATTGTGGTATTTATCCCACATTATTTTTTAACAATAAATGCAGGGAACAGAG
Source organism: Oncopeltus fasciatus (assembly GCA_000696205.2). NCBI lineage: Eukaryota > Metazoa > Arthropoda > Insecta > Hemiptera > Lygaeidae > Oncopeltus > Oncopeltus fasciatus. Next base: position 25,354 of record KZ808407.1, on the reverse strand, counting down.
TAAAAAATCTAACTGTCATAGCCAGGACTCGAACCTGGATCTCCTGCTATCCAGGCCGGTGAGCTAGCCAGTTGCACCACCGAGTCTAGACAGATCAACAACTTATTAAATTCCCCGCACTCGTACCGGGAGTCTAAACCTCCAAGAAAGACAATTACATATATGCTCGAAGAATTTTTAATTCTATTTCTACTAATGTAGAATTCATATTACTAATGTTTAGCGTTCATATTTCAAAAACGTTAAAGATTTCCAATAATAAGCTAATACACCGAATTCGGTCTCTTCCTTTATGTTATAATATTGAAACAACAATTTCATTTTCTTCACCAGTGTATATATCGTTAGTAGTTTTTTAAAAGTCTCGTAATTCACGACGAAATGAATTCAATAATAACTTTTTAGGGGGAAATGTATGAAGACTCTTCAAAACAAATGTAAATTTTTTTGGTCTAAACGAATTAGTCGTAATTTAGAATTCTTTTATAACAATATAGTGAAAATCAATTTCGTGTGCGAAAAAATGAAGATAAACTTTATACAAGTTTCAATCTCGTTATGTGAGGATTTGATGTGAAATTGCCAGTCTTCCAGGACACGTGGACGTTAAAATTGGGCGGAGCCGCTACCAAAGAGGTCACAGACCGACTGTGCAGAGGAATGTAATATCCTGTAGCGATTGTTTGCATACTGATAGAGTATGAGTAATGAAAAAAGTTGAAGAAGTCCTACATAGCCAAGGGGCAGGTGGCCAACTTCAGCCAGACAGCTTCACTTTGTTTCCAAGTTTGCCCAACACTAACTTTCTCACAACTCCCTCTATCTCTATCACTCCTCCGCTCTCTCACTCTCACTCTTTCTACTTCTTTTTTTTTTTTTTTTTTTTTTTTTTTGTACTTGTGCCTCTCAGTCAGGAGCAGTCTATCAAAGCCCTTTGTTTTATTTTCCTGTTCCAATTTAAATCAATTCCCTGCTCTTCCTCCACAGCTCTTCCTGAATAAAGGAACAAAGAGGAACTGGGAGAAAAAAAAAAATACATCATTCCCGAACAGAGCAATAAATTTAGGGGAAAAAAAAAACCGTCGGGCTTCTCGTAAAAACCTCTCACTCCTTTCTTATTTTAAAAGTCCTTAAGCCCCAAATTGCTCACACGATCCCTTCCCACCTCTTCTCGAAGGACCAACTGCTGGTTTTACGTCTGATTCTATTTGGCACGAAACTTCTACTTCCAACTTTATAGCACGCCTCAGGGAAATTTCAAGAAACAAAAAAAAAAAAGTTCAAATTTCATGGCCCATAATTTTTACTGTTTCTTTAAAGGGCGAGTTTTAGCAACCATTAAGGACCAAACTATTCACTCGTGTGTCATATAAACCAGGAAACATACATTTTTTTTATATAAATGATGTATTTCACACTTATAGTTTCCATGAAAGTAAAATGATAATAAATAATTTCCATGTTAAATTCGGCGTATGGCTAATATGACTGCATTCTATTGGGAAATAATATCACTACATTCGAATCTCTGGATTGCGTTGTTATTTTTATTTCATAAATTTTTTTTTTTTTTTTAAACCCACCCTACCCCCTTGAAGAAGAGCTAGAAGGTATTTCTGGGGATGAAAAAAGAATGGGCACGTAAGGAAATGGATAAAATTTTTGGAATTCGTCCATTCTCCTGTTTATCAATCGCAATAAAAATAAATCAAAGAGAAGTTTATTCTAAAAAAATAGTTTCGCGAAATAAACTCCACATAGCTACTAATAATTAAGCTTTTCATATTCAGTTGTTTTTTTAACCACCCTTACCACTTCGACCGGCCATGGAGGAAGGCCAGTGTTTCCCGACTAGATAGCTAGGAAATATCAAAGCTTTGACTCTTTATTCCTCTACCAAAGTCTTCAGTTAAAAGAGTTAAAAACAGAGCTCTCATACGTGCCACATTATTCAATGTAATATAGAACTGATCTCGGCATACAGAGTCTCTAAAATTAATTTATATATTTATTAAACTAAGAGCACCGCAAACCAGGACTGTGATCGGATTAATACATTTTGTATTCATAATAGAAGATATTACAAAAAATCTTACATTAAGATATTACATAAAATCTTACATTAAGATATTACAAAAATCTTACTTAAATAGATTTTCTAACTAAATTATCATAATCAAAAGTACAAAAAAAAACCTAAGAGTGTAAAAAGGTCTTAAACGGTTAAAGTTAAAATTTAAAAAAACTCCAAGATAGAAAAAAAATAAGTAAGACCCAGTTTTATAAGATTATTTACTGTATCTAATGCGATATATTTATGCCATATATGAAATTATTTTAACTTACTAGGGTTATCAAATAAAACCAATTCTCCGTACTTTTTGTTTATTTTTTNAAGTTCAGGAGCACTCATTATAAGCTGACTGAGCTCTGAAGATGGAATCTCTGATTTTGAGAGTGCCTAGAAAGTAAAGTAGTACAGTGCACCTAGAGCTAACAAGTTCAGGAGCACTCATTACTAGGTGACTGAGCTCTGAAGATGGAATCATTGATTCTGAAAGCGCTCAGCAAGTAAATACTACGTAGTACAGTGCACCTAGAGCTAACAAGTTCAGGAGCACTCATTATAAGCTGACTGAGCTCTGAAGATGGAATCTCTGATTTTGAGAGTGCCTAGAAAGTAAAGTAGTACAGTGCACCTAGAGCTAACAAGTTCAGGAGCACTCATTACTAGGTGACTGAGCTCTGAAGATGGAATCATTGATTCTGAAAGCGCTCAGCAAGTAAATACTACGTAGTACAGTGCACCTAGAGCTAACAAGTTCAGGAGCACTCATTATAAGCTGACTGAGCTCTGAAGATGGAATCTCTGATTTTGAGAGTGCCTAGAAAGTAAAGTAGTACAGTGCACCTAGAGCTAACAAGTTCAGGAGCACTCATTACTAGGTGACTGAGCTCTGAAGATGGAATCATTGATTCTGAAAGCGCTCAGCAAGTAAATACTACGTAGTACAGTGCACCTAGAGCTAACAAGTTCAGGAGCACTCATTATAAGCTGACTGAGCTCTGAAGATGGAATCTCTGATTTTGAGAGTGCCTAGAAAGTAAAGTAGTACAGTGCACCTAGAGCTAACAAGTTCAGGAGCACTCATTACTAGGTGACTGAGCTCTGAAGATGGAATCATTGATTCTGAAAGCGCTCAGCAAGTAAATACTACGTAGTACAGTGCACCTAGAGCTAACAAGTTCAGGAGCACTCATTATAAGCTGACTGAGCTCTGAAGATGGAATCTCTGATTTTGAGAGTGCCTAGAAAGTAAAGTAGTACAGTGCACCTAGAGCTAACAAGTTCAGGAGCACTCATTACTAGGTGACTGAGCTCTGAAGATGGAATCATTGATTCTGAAAGCGCTCAGCAAGTAAATACTACGTAGTACAGTGCACCTAGAGCTAACAAGTTCAGGAGCACTCATTATAAGCTGACTGAGCTCTGAAGATGGAATCTCTGATTTTGAGAGTGCCTAGAAAGTAAAGTAGTACAGTGCACCTAGAGCTAACAAGTTCAGGAGCACTCATTACTAGGTGACTGAGCTCTGAAGATGGAATCATTGATTCTGAAAGCGCTCAGCAAGTAAATACTACGTAGTACAGTGCACCTAGAGCTAACAAGTTCAGGAGCACTCATTATAAGCTGACTGAGCTCTGAAGATGGAATCTCTGATTTTGAGAGTGCCTAGAAAGTAAAGTAGTACAGTGCACCTAGAGCTAACAAGTTCAGGAGCACTCATTACTAGGTGACTGAGCTCTGAAGATGGAATCATTGATTCTGAAAGCGCTCAGCAAGTAAATACTACGTAGTACAGTGCACCTAGAGCTAACAAGTTCAGGAGCACTCATTATAAGCTGACTGAGCTCTGAAGATGGAATCTCTGATTTTGAGAGTGCCTAGAAAGTAAAGTAGTACAGTGCACCTAGAGCTAACAAGTTCAGGAGCACTCATTACTAGGTGACTGAGCTCTGAAGATGGAATCATTGATTCTGAAAGCGCTCAGCAAGTAAATACTACGTAGTACAGTGCACCTAGAGCTAACAAGTTCAGGAGCACTCATTATAAGCTGACTGAGCTCTGAAGATGGAATCTCTGATTTTGAGAGTGCCTAGAAAGTAAAGTAGTACAGTGCACCTAGAGCTAACAAGTTCAGGAGCACTCATTACTAGGTGACTGAGCTCTGAAGATGGAATCATTGTTTCTGAGAGTGCTCAGCAAGTAAATACTACGTAGTACAATGCACCTAAAGCTACCAAGGCAGGAGCACTCGTTATAAGGTGACTGAGCTCTGAAGATGGAATCATGATTCTGAAAGCGCTCAGCAAGTAAATACTACGTAGTACAGTGCACCTAGAGCTAACAAGGCAGAAGCACTCGTTAAAAGGTGACTGAGCTCCGAGAATGGAATCATTGATTGTGAAAGCGCTCAGCAAGTAAAAGGTTTTTTTTTTTTAAATTGGGAAGAATTGGTTTTATTTGAGATCCCTAATTGTTATAAACTTATTTTGAGTTATATGCCCTGTATATTTTATTTTTCGCTGGGAAACTTATAATATCTAAACACATCTTTATTGTAGATTATAAAATTATTTGAAATCCAAAATATATACTATTCTTTATTTTATTTTAATTACTTCTTTGTTTTGTGCTGCAGGACGAGGAAGAAGAAGGAGAGAGATCCCCAGGCTCAGAGGACTGTCACGTAATCTCTAACGACAAGATCACCGACTTCATCTTGGCTACTGTCGCCGAAGAGGCTGCCGGGTAAGTTCGGAAGAGCTTAGTTAGGAGTTAGGGGATAGAGACACTCTTTATGTCTTCCTGGGCAGTGTCCTGTAGGTGTCTCACATACCTATTTAATGCTAAATTACCACCAGTCTTCCTTTCCTACAGTCGGAACTATAGCTACAAGTAGAATTCCAACCATGTCTTCTGGTGCACATCTAATTACTGTAAAGTTGATCTTGAAATGTTCGCAGGATATAGTTTACATTTTTTTTCTCGATTATATATTAAAAATATTAGAATAGATTATATTGCGAAATATTTTAACATTTTATCTAAGTCAGTATTCGAGAATAATTTCCACCAGAAACTCGTGAACTATCACGAATACATTTTTTTCCCCCAGATGCGTTTTGAAAATATTTAATTATTTACTACGTGTTTAGAAAACGTTGCACTGAAATTTATTAATAGAGAAATGGGTTTAATGATTCCTAAAGACAAGTAAACACTGAAACTTGGGCAGGCCCAATTTTGTCACTATTATGTTAATTAAACTTTAGTTATATTAAATGTCTATTTGGTTGTGTCATGGAGGTAAAAATTATGACTCCGTAAGATCAAATCACATACTACAATTATTTAGCCATTCTAGAGGTTGGCGTGAATTAAATTACGCCCTCCAAATAATTAGGATAATTTATTTCTAATTGGAGGAAATTGGAGTGTTTGGTGGAAAATTTAATATTAAAACTATAAAAAAAAGTTTATTTCTAACAGGGCCCATAAATCTTCAACTTAAAAGGATATTTTATTTGAATATTTAATTAAAGGTTTATAGCAAAGAAAGTCCCAACACCTCTAATTTCACAAAATAGATTGTAAGTTCTCAGCTGAGTTCTTCACATCGTAATCCAAAGCTGGCTGAATTTTAGACAGAGACAGCTGAAGTAAGTTAACTATCAGCCAGTATGCTGTAACCAGTATAATATGGGGGATACTTATCTGCAAGGGAACAAGAGGCAATAAGAGAAGGGGTGGAAGGATTCGTAATTTGTATGAAGGTGTATTTTACGGTCCTTGAAATTCACTTAGACCTCCGAAGAAAAATGTATGAAATGAAGTAACATCGGTGTATACAATAAAATTGCACTTGGCTGAAGATATAAAGACACAGAAGAATCCAAGGGGGTGAGAGACAATAAAGATGCTGGTAAACATCTTCCCCTTACCTAATTGGTTGCGAAAACTGTTCCATCTTCTGACAAATACTATAATTTGGAATAACACTTTGGAATTTAGCGACAAAATGGCTCTTAGGTTAGGGGTTCCAGGACAGGAATGTCTATAAGGTGACGAGAGACAATAAAGCGAATGTAGGCCCTCCAGGGAAGATGAAAGGGGGAGTCCTCGCTCCTCCCCTGTGGATATGAGATCCCCGCCCTTCTCCCATGGCATCAATTGCCCCCTACCCCTCCCGCCGACTGCGCCGTTTGAATACAAATGTCACCCCTCTAAATCCTATTTCCCTGGCCCACAACGACTTACTACCCTGCCTGCAATCCCCAGGGTTGCCCAGGTCGAGTCTTCAACCCCTATCAAAAATTGTTTCCCTGCAGTGAAAATTAATGGTGACTTTACCACTTTTAATGAAGTCTTCGATAAATTCTTTTAATGACAGTAACAATAATAATAAGTTTATGATCCACTGAGTATTAAATAGCAACGTAACTTTAACCTTAATATTTGTAACATTTATTCTTAATGACTGAATAATGTATGTTTGTAAGCAATGTTTTTCTTTAATGTATGGAAAATTATTCTCTTAAAAAAAACATTCATTTAAAATGACAAGGAACTAAAAGACTATAAGTAGATTTTTTTTTTGTTGGGGTTCGGTCATGGAATATCTAAGATATACCTAAGGTATATCTAAGGTTAGGTTAGGTATATTTAGATATACCTTAGGGTTATTACCTTGACTGGACCCCAACAAAACATTATCTGCTAATAATCTTTACGGTCAAAAACTCTAAATCTAAAAGACTGAATTATATAAAGTATTATTGCACTGTGCATCGGTGCATAATTAATTTTCATTTTCTAGCTCTACCTCAGTAGAAATTATGTCAAAGTTATTGGATTGGTAACGATGTCCGAGAGAGATTTCTGTCATTTTCTTGTGAGGTCATTCAAAATAGAGCATCAGTTTTTACTGAGCCTTTTTCCATCTTCTTTGCTTAAGTTAGTAGGGAGTTTGGTGGTTTCTTGTAAAGCCGGTAGTTTTCTATGCTATCTTCAAATACAATACTGCAGCCTGTATTGCGAAAAAATTTGGATATTGCATACTTGTCCGTTTTCTGTTTCTTGACACATGTCCAATGTGTTCACCTTTTGGTTTAAAATCATCCACGGACATAGGACCATTATAGAAACAAAAGGATACAGACTTAGTAAAACTTGTTACCTTACCATGACAAATCAATCATATACTATACTATATTATACTACTTGTTGGGCATAAAATGTTTTAGCAAACAAATAGAATGAAAAATACAATAAATTCAAGAGAATAAAATAAAAAAAATCTTGCTACCTCAGCCGGGACTCTGACCGGGATCTCCTGCTTTCTGAGCAAGCATGCTATCCATTTACACCATCGAGGCCAGCCAGATAATTCACTCTATTGGGAGTCTAAACTCCCGAGTAAGACAAATATATGCTCGGGTTCGTGTCCCGGCTGGGGTAGCAAGATTTTTTTATTCTATTCCCTTGCATTTATTATATAAAATTAATGGGGGATTAAATACCACACTTTTTTTTATAAACTTTAATTTATTTATTACATTCTGTTAAATTAAAACATTTTGTAATTTGATCACAACAATGAATTTAAAAAAAAAGACATTCAATGTCAATCATATGAGGAGGGAGGGTGACCAATAACACAACTGTCAAATTGTTTATAGATTATGTCCCCAGGAGGTCACTGGGTCATCTTAGTTTGTGTCGACGGGGAGGTTTGTAGGGGTTGGAGTTGGAAGATATGATCTGTGCTAGTGGATTAGGATGGTATGACAGTTTACAGTGGAAAAGGCTGAAGTGGGAAGAAATGAAGTCTAGAACAAAAGTGATATTAGAAATACTACAATACAGTATTTAAAGAATGAAAAATAGTTTCCTAATCCGCTTTGAATAAATAAAACTACACACCCGATGAGTTTGTCTAGATATTTTCATATTACTTTGGTTTTGGACTCTTTTTAATCTCATCTGTGATATATTCACATTTAGTGTAGCATAAAGAATGCGTCGGGGCGCCAGGCTAGCTCAGGGGATCCGTACGGGTCTCGCAATCCTGACGCCGCGGGTCCAAATCCCGCCCAGGTCAATCTTTTATTTATAATATAGAAGCTTCTCCTGAGTCATGGGTGTTTAAAATGTGGTGGCAACCTCCCCTCCAATGACCCTAAGTGGTTGCAAGGGAGGCTAACACAGAAAAAAACATGGCTAGCATTCCCTGACTCTGCTCCCACGGGGTGTAGTATCGGGGAGAGAGACCCCCTCGGATCCGCAATTGTGTAGAAGATGTCCTCCCGTGTGGCAAGGACGCGGACATGCCGGGTCACTGGAGCCATCGGACCATCGATCCCCGGCCGCTGTCATTAAGAGCGCGGAGAAGAAAAGAGCCAGCCAGTGGAACCTAATGAGGAGGACCATTTCAGGGCGGCGGCCCACTTTGAGGGGGGGCTCTCCTTTACAATACCCCCCCACACAGGACCTCTGCTCCTATCTCTCTCCTAATTTCACTAACTCTTTCCCCTCAAATTTTAAGTAGCCCTTTAATGACAAAAAAAATTTTAAATGTCGACATTTACCAAACAATTTAGTGTGAAAAAAAATTCCTTAAAAAAAAATGTGTTTGATGTTCAAAACTGAACATTTTTGAGATTCAACATCGGAACCACAGATCATAAGAATGCCCCAGAAAGGATGTGAGAGAGACACGGTTAATATGAAGGGTCACCCTCTAGCTCAACTTTTCTTATATATATTCCTGCATTTTAGAATTGAGGTCTAGGACAAATTTGCTTAATATTTTTGGCTTCGAAAAATATTATTTCCCAATGAGGAGGATTTAGTCGGGGAATTGGTTTTGATTTCGGATTTGAAAAATAAAAACTAATACTTTAACCAAAAAGGTTTTTATTATTATTAACTTATTTGCCAGAATTTCAGGCTAACTTCAGGATAATGGAAGTGATGAATCTCCTTTTCTAAGATAAATATAATCTTCTTAACTTGAAAGATTTCTTTTGTGTCCTCTTATCCCTCGATACATTTAACAACATGTACTTGGTCTATAAAGGACTAGAGACACTTGTAAGTGAATTAATAACGTAAGAATGTTATTCTCTAGAGCAGCATAATCGAGTCATATGCATCAATTGTTGAAACAAGAGTTGGCTGTTGGAATTAACTCAGTTTTAATCAGATATTTTTCTGTTGGAATTAACTCAGTTGTAATCACATATTTTGTCTGTTGGAATTAACTCAGTTGCAATCAGATATTTTACCTCATTACTTTTACTAATGCTTAGAATAATTACTGAAAGTTGTTGTTGTTGTTGTTGTTTGTGGTTTAGAGGCGCTCAACGACTATGGTTATCAGAGCCTGTTATTTTTAATTTATTTTTATTTTATTTTATTTTTTATTTGTTATTTATTTATTCTTTTTTTTTTCTAAATAATCTCTATAGTAATCCTTATTTGCTGGAGATCACATGATCTCATGATGAGTAGCCCAAGCAAGAGTAGTCAGGGGACTACAGCAACACGCCCAGGCCCCCGACCCGCCCCAGGACAGGCCGCGGCGCCCCCCGGTCCCAGCTCTCCAGCGCTGCCTTAGGTGGCCCACATCTAGGTGGCTGGTTGTCTGGCCTGGGGTACTGAAAGTTGTGAAAAAAAGCTTGATAACTGAGAAATACGATAAGAACCTTTTATTTAACTTACATTACATTTCTAATTTAAATAATCGTTGGAAAACATTTACAAAAATATCACTCTCATTTGGTCAATCACTTTCTGACTATCTATGTTATATAGATAAAATAACCTTTATAACTAGGTTTAAAAAAAACCAAAAAAAAAAAACTTTTTAGTCCAAAGCTGTCAAAATTCGAGACTGTAGCAGCTGATATAAGTAAATAATCAGTCAGCATCTTTTAATTATAAATTCTTTGAACCACACTATGTTCCAAAGAATTTGATTTGGAACTATTAGCTCTAAGGAAATGAAAGTTTCCGAAACGTTGTAAAATATTTATTTATAGTGCTCAAAAATTGGTTAAGACTGATTACCGCATTCAGGGTATACAACCATACAAACATACATAGGATACAATTGATAGCACGGTGATAAAATGTTTATTAAAATGTATCGTTTAAATAATGTCTATAATTTCCTCAATTTTAAAAATGAATCCCTCTTAAAAATTTTTGTATCATTCATCCTTCTCACTACCAACGATACAACTAAGTTAATGACAACTACAGACATTCAACTTCACGAATGCGAGTAAGACAGCCCAATTGCAACGCATGTAAAGCAGTCATGATGCAACGAAAAGCAATTATGCATTTCAAATCAAAGACTCCATATGTTCCCTTGCTCTGAAGCAATAGATCTCGATAATCCAGTTAATTACCCTGATGGATTGCAGTGATTAGGATATGAACAGCTCCACACAATGTATTGAACAACAGTCCACTGATTAAGTAAATATTGGGAACATAACTTCTCAAAGCAACAATTAACTCACCCTCTTCTCCCTTTACATCTATGACATTTCCAATATTTGAGTTACATACAAAAAGTATCATATTCTGTTTTTAATACTTTTCTTAAGGTATTAAAAAGTAAAAAATAATACAATTTTCGTTTAGATAACAATAAATGTTTGACAAAGAAACCCATATACATATAAATGCACGATCACGTTTAGTGGATATTATAAGTGGATTTTTGTAGGATAGTTGGGTTTTTCCAAATTTTAACAGGCGTAAAATTAAGTTGCTTATTAGAAAGGCTGAAGCTTACAGTGGAGTGAATAGCAACAAATTGGCCACTAGCATTTCTAGCAAATGGCCAATTTGTTGCTATTCACTCCACTGTATTCTTTAGCCCTTCTAATAAGCAACTTAATTTTACGCCTGTTAAAATTTGGAAAACCCAATGATCCTACAAAAATCTACTTATAATACCCTCACGTCTACGCGCAAACATACACATAAAATCGTGTGTTTAACACAATATTGTGCTGGCGGGCAAGACAATACTTTAACTAGCACCTATTAAATCAATACAACTTTAACTAAACACGACTTGAAGACTAGCATAACAGCATAGAGAGAGTTATAAATATCAGTCAAATCAATTTTAAATTACCTATTCTACATAGACATCTAGTTACTGTTTCAAACAATTACCATTAAAAACATTGGTAATGATGTAACTCACTATTTAAACACACACACACATATCATAATGGGCTGTCATATTTTAGAAAGAAAGAGCAATTATATTCCAAAGAATCTTACTATCCTGAGATGATTGGCCACCATTTTCCAATAAACTATTGTATGAATTGACTATTATGAATGAATTAATTAATTAATGCAGCTAAGCATTCCAATATCTAAAGAATACAGTCCAAAGTCCTAAGAATAATTGCTAACGCTCCATGTATGTGTCCAACTCTACCCTTCATCACGACTGTATTCCTTTCGACCAAGAATATATCTCCACCCGCTTCAAGCTCATCCATACAAAACTTCAATTTCATACTAATCCACATGCCCAATCCCTGTCGTCTGACTCCAATCCTCCCCGGCGACTAAAACGGAGATGGCCTCGCGACCTCCTGGGCCTTAATGCCTAAACTTATTGGGAGTGGGGTCTGTGGGATCCTTCTCCCAGCACAGTGATGATCATTAAAATCTCATTGATAATAATATAAAAAATATTCAGTTCTTTTAACAGAATTCATCAGTTGTTAAAGAAGTTCGTACAATGGTTTATTTAATTCGTTCATATGGCGTTGAGGGGATTCAGTGAACGCCCTTCCTTGGATTAGCTGACTCGTTCATTAATAACCACCGACGGGAAGTTACAGGAAGCAGCGGTTGTTCAACGTGTTTTAGCTCTAGCTCATACATGACACAGCTGGTCTGTTGGCTCCCTGCAGTTCCAAATAAATTACTATGCAGGGCTTACATGATACATCAGGCAGATTTAAGCCATTAAGCATCATGTATCCAGTGATTAACATTTTTGCGAGATGGCCTTAAACCCTCCTGCTTCTAGAGCCTCATTGAAAAATAAATTAGAGCACACTGAAAACAAAAACTTATTTTTACATTTGATATTGCAGCTAATCTATCAATTTCTATTTGTCCGATTTTTATCAATAACGAAATAAACCTTTTCTTTTCGCATTTAACATGTATATATATATANCAACACAAAAGCGTAGGAACAACTACATAATAGTCGGAAGTTGTCAATTTTTTAATATCTCTAAATATGCTTAAGTATAAATATTTGTATGGGTGTTTTAATTTTAAATTTCAAATAGCTTCTAATGTGAACCATCAAACAATTATTTTACAATTTTTCGTTTTTATTCAATGTTTTATAATTGAATAATTAAAATATAATATAATTTGATAACCTGATTTCTAGCCTTTTTCATTTTTTGTTTCTTATGTTTAAACTCCATACACCCAAATTACTGGTTATGAGGTACTTCCGGATATTTGATACTTTAATTAAATACAGGCATATATTTAAAACTATGAACCATTTTTATTTTATTTATTTTCATTAGAATGAGGTTATTTTTCGATCGAAGAACAGAGAACACACTGAAACAGAACCTGCATAGAGAAGACTAAACAAAACAGTTCAAGTGGACTATACAGACTGACATGCAAATGCCAACAGACCTAAATAGGACGGACAGGACGGGAACTCTGAACTAGTTACTAATTCAGTAGGAAAGCATATTTAAAGAAAGGTTTGAAATTCGAATCGTGGCATTCATATTATTTTATTTTAAAAGAAATGAGGTTTTACATATATTTTATTTTCTTGAGAAGGGAGGGTTTACTTGAGCGAAACCTCAGGGTAATTTGCCCGGAAGAAGTCATTTTTATGGCGTCGTAAACCCTAAGTTATATGCACCTCCTGTGAAGAAAGCCTCAAAAGTGTGGAGGTGGGGCACATTTATGGTCGAGCAGAGGGGAGAAAGTATCTCCTGTTCACCTGTAATCCTGAGGGCTCAACAGGAAGACCAAGCTTAAACCAAGCTCATGACGCACGTTCTAAGTTAAATAGTGTGAATTTTTCATATTGTTGGAATAATGTCGATATATATATATAATGCGTCATGAGCTTGGTTTAAGCTTGGTCTTCCTGTTGAGCCCTCAGGATTACAGGTGAACAGGAGATACTTTCTCCCCTCTGCTCGACCATAAATGTGCCCCACCTCCACACTTTTGAGGCTTTCTTCACAGGAGGTGCATATAACTTAGGGTTTACGACGCCATAAAAATGACTTCTTCCGGGCAAATTACCCTGAGGTTTCGCTCAAGTAAACCCTCCCTTCTCAAGAAAATAAAATATATGTAAAACCTCATTTCTTTTAAAATAAAATAATATGAATGCCACGATTCGAATTTCAAACCTTTCTTTAAATATGCTTTCCTACTGAATTAGTAACTAGTTCAGAGTTCCCGTCCTGTCCGTCCTATTTAGGTCTGTTGGCATTTGCATGTCAGTCTGTATAGTCCACTTGAACTGTTTTGTTTAGTCTTCTCTATGCAGGTTCTGTTTCAGTGTGTTCTCTGTTCTTCGATCGAAAAATAACCTCATTCTAATGAAAATAAATAAAATAAAAATGGTTCATAGTTTTAAATATATGCCTGTATTTAATTAAAGTATCAAATATCCGGAAGTACCTCATAACCAGTAATTTGGGTGTATGGAGTTTAAACATAAGAAACAAAAAATGAAAAAGGCTAGAAATCAGGTTATCAAATTATATTATATTTTAATTATTCAATTAAAAGTTTAGAAGCTATTTGAAATTTAAAATTAATATACCCATACAAATATTTTTACTTAAGCATATTTAGAGATATTAAAAAATTGACAACTTCCGACTATTCTGTAGTTGTTCCTACGCTTTTGTGTTGTGAAAGCGGGAGTTTCTAAAGGTGGTGTGCTTGGACCTATCCTATTTATCCTGTACACTGCTGACATCCCTACCAATCCATGTACCCTCTTAGCTCTATTTGCGGGCGACAAAGCTATCCTATCCTCCCATTCCAGTCCTAAAACTGATTCTAAAACACGACAAGATCAATTCGAAAAAACACAGCCTTTTGTACAGTAAACTGCCATACCATCCTAATCCACTAGCTCAGACCATGTCTTATAACTCCAACCCCTACAACCCTCCCCGTCGACTCAAACAAAGATGGCCCCGGGGCGCCAGGCTAGCTCAGAGGATCCGTACGGGTCTCGCATTCCTGACGTCGCGGGTTCAAATCCCGCCCAGGTCAATCTTTTATTTATAATATAGAAGCTTGTCCTGAGCCATGGGTGTTTAAAAATAGGGTGGCAACCTGTAGATAGCCCCTTCCTCCATGACCCTAAGTGGTTGAATGGAAGGCTAACACGCAAAAAAAAAAAAAA
>KZ808406.1:146071-164559 GCA_000696205.2 Oncopeltus fasciatus | reverse complement strand
GGGAATTTAATAACTTATCAGACTTGTCCCGGTAGCATAAGTGGTAAATGCACCGGCCCGGATAGCAGGGGATCCAGGTTCGAGTCCTGGCTGGGACAGTTAGATTTTTTATTCTGTTCCCTTGCACTAAAAATTATCTAAATTTACGTGGGATTAAAGACCACAAAATAAATAATATTTATATTACTTACTTAAAATTACTGCTTTAAAAAATATCCTAATAAAGATAAAATGGATACTGAACATATTGAAAAGAAAAAAAAAATGTTAATAATATTCAAAGCGTAACATAACAAATAGGGTATGGGGAGAGAGAGAGAGACACGTACTCAAGTAAGTCTACATTATGACTGATCTGTTTTTCAAAATTTTTATTTGACCGGTGTGGAAAGGAACGGGAAATGGACGTAGGAGTGGGGTATGGATGAGACGGTTGAAATGACTTGAGATTCATAAATAAATATTGTTGCAGGAAAGTGTGAAGGGAAAAATGCTATTAGGTGGTCTTATTATTATTTCTGTTTTAAGATGTGAAAAATATTACTGTATGTAGCAGAAATATAGCTTTTGTCTGTTTTGTCATTGATATGGTTCTGAATTAACTCTTTATTAGAAAAAAAATTATTCTGTACATTTTTTTACACTTAATTTTTTGATGGGTTGCATAATAATAGTCCTTGCTCGTCTATCCCGGGACGTAACCCGTCCTCAGAGAGGAGCCCAGGTTAACCCGCGATAGACTATCCGACACCCATCTTCTCCTTATCCTAGGATAAGGAGACTAGGCAGGGAGTCAAGGAGGGATTGAGAGGAGGAGAAAAATGCCAGTGCATTCACTCCCTAGGTATTAAACTAAACTGACCAAGGAGGTCCCTTGGCCACCTCTTCTTGAGGCGTCGGGGAGGGTTGTCGGGATGAACGTGGGATGCCAAGGAGAGGAATTGATATGGTTTTGTTCTAAATGTATGTGAATAGACTCGGCTAAAAGTCGTTTCTCAAGGTTGGGTTCAGTCGCAAGAAGTTTCTTTCCACAATGGTCAAATGAAATTTTTTTAAAAAACAGATGTAGACTCATTTGAGCAGGGGTCTCTCTCTCTCTCCCCAACACCCTATTTGGTATGTTACACTTCGAATATTATTAATATATTTTTTCTTTCCAATATATTCAGTATCTATTTTATGTAGTCAATTATACACGGTTTCATATTTTCCTTAATTTTTCTTTCTTAGATTATCATATATAGACATGTGTCAATATTATTTTGTATGTTTCTTTTTCAGCCCATGAAGGCCTGAAATTCAGGCCAAAACGTTGGCTAAAATAAAAACTTTTTGGGTCACTAATTAGTTTTTAATTCTTCAACTACCATGATCGAATTCACGACAATCCTATCTTCAAAAAACTTGACGATCAATAATTAATTCCATTAAAAAAATTTCTCTCCTCGAAATATAGTTTTTATTTGGGGCAAATCAGAAAGTACAATATAACAATAAAAAAATAATTGTATGGTTGAAAATTAGAATATTTAACTTAAAATAAATTGAGTTAATACTTTAAGTAAATACATTTATAAATGCGTTTATATTTATCTAGAATGGTATATTATGTTATTACTTTAAATGATTACATTTCTAGAAGGCAAATTATGTTGTATATTTCATCATATTTATTTATGTTAATTTAATCATAACCAAGACAATATTAGTTAATTATTCAATTTGCCATTGTAAGTTCATGATCATTAGAAACGTAAATTAATTTGAATTGTAGCGAAGGAATGCGGAATTGATCTGAGTTTTTATTTCTTTTTTGTAACAGGTATTTGTCCTTCATTACTTCAAGGTTTCAACATACACAAATAGGAAGGAAAACAGTGCGGCGTGAGAGCCTTCAGGATACAATAGGATTTTATTTCAGCTCAAACCATGATTTGGATTAAAGCCCAGCGAGGTTTCTCTAATTAATAAAGTAGAACAGTGGTGCCATTGAGGTACGTGGCCTCTGATAGATTTTCTGGGAGGCTTTAGGGCTGTTATATCTCGTGGCCTTGACTGGAGCTTGACAACTGTATTATAGTTGTCATTTTCCCTAGTCTACAGAATGAACTTCTCCTACAATTAAAGATGTCGCACATTATGGATTCAGTTGAAAGTAACTTGAGGAACATCCTTGCTGGGACCTCTGTCAGTGACAGCGATGAACTTTGTGACTTCACTCTTTCTGCACAAAATGAAGCCTCTGGTATGTCAAATCATATTTAAGTTAAACTATTTTCATCCGTTCTGTCCTATTTAGGGACAGTTAAATTCACTTTTTAGTTATTGTAATCACTTAAATGAATCTTTGAATTTTTGAGCCATATAAATTTATTTTGCTTTCTCTGTTAAAGTTCATATGAACTATTCATTGATTTTTGGTTAATATCTTGATGAAATTCATTTTACATTTTCGATTTGTTTATTTATTTTGAAGTCATTAAATAATTTCATCCCTTTGGATGGTCCATTGACTTCAACCGTATCCAAAGTATGAAAGAACTTAGATGTATTAGTCTAACATAAAAACAACTAAATTTAATTTACTATAATAATGAATTTTTAATTTTTTAGTAACTTGTATTTTAGCTGAATGTTCTGCTCTATTTTATTTTCATATGTGGCTAGGAGGTACTTTTAGAAGACTAATTCTATAGTGAGGGTAGGTAATGATTAAACCTTGGTGACAGGTCACTGGATGAAGCTGAAGGGGCTTTATTATATGGTGTTGTTTTATCTTTAAGAATAACCATTGTATTTTTAGGTTTACTACAGCATATCTATAAAAAATTTTTTTGTTTCATGTCTCACTTTTCCTTTGATTTAATAATTAGTTATCAGATTCACTTACAAGTGTAATGCTACAAGCAACAGTATTTGGTTCAACAAGCTAGGCATGGTCATCCCTTGTCTGTGGTGAAAACTATTTCCTAAATATGGCCTTAAAATAGATTAACTCAAGTTAAATAAAATAGATGTGACTCAAGTTCCATAAGACATGTGGATAATGCAATTTCCAGTACATTAGAATCTTAAAGTTAAAAAATGTTGCATGAGTTATTCCATGTTTTGTCTTTTTGTTTTATTATATATTTACTAAGAGAAGCCAAAATTTTGTGTTTTGTCTGAAATAATCTTAAGTTTAAAAAAATGTAATCAATTATCATCCTGTGAATTTTGCCAAAAAGTTGGTTAATCACTTATACAGTATATGGCAGCTCTGGGGGCTATATCTTTTAAGGTCAATGAAATGAATAAGTGTTTATTTAAACCTTCTGATATGCCCTCAATGTTTTATGAATACATTTTAAAATTCAAGTACTAAGTAATAAGTATGCCTAGATTTTATACAATTTTGATTGTCCATAAGTTTTTTTTATTAAAATGGTCTCAATCTACAATATCCATCAATCCAATGATTTTATTATTGTAACAATTTTATTATGGTAATCCATAATAAAATTGTTACCTATTTGTAAAAGTATTATTAATTAATAAAAATAATATTTTATTTATCTATCATATTTACAACCTTGCATCACAACCTTGTAGCACAAAACAATTAGCATTTCACAGTATTGTGATTAAGATTAAGGTTTCATATTGTATGTTCTTTCTACTACCCAACATTGTAAAATGTATACTGACCAGTTATTTCTACATGCTTTATAATAGCTTCTTA
This sequence comes from Oncopeltus fasciatus, assembly GCA_000696205.2. Lineage (NCBI taxonomy): Eukaryota > Metazoa > Arthropoda > Insecta > Hemiptera > Lygaeidae > Oncopeltus > Oncopeltus fasciatus. Next base: position 160,838 of record KZ808406.1, on the reverse strand, counting down.
AAAAGTGCTCCAAATCACTTGCCTCTTTATAGTAAATTTTAATTAGCTATGTGCTAAGTTCAATTCAATTAGTTGGCCAGCACTTCTCCATTCAGAGGTGTATTTAGATTTAGTAGTTGATTAATTTTATTTATCAAAGAAAAAGAAATAATGAAGAAAAATGAAAGAATAACATACCATTATTCTCTTGTAACATTTAAATGGGTCAGCCAATCTTAGTCTAAGTTTAGACAAAGTTAAAGTCTAAGCTGTGTAGCTCTATGTCCAAGCTTTTAATTTTAAGTTTGGCTTTTTTATTTTATGCTTTGAATAAATCTTCAATGATTTTCACAATTTTAGTATAATATAAAAACATGTATTACTTTGCCTCTTAGTTTTAGCGGAGTGTGTTTGTGTGCACTACACTCTGGCAACTAAAATTTTTAAAATTAAAAAAATAAAATTCAGTATTTATGCTTCTTTTTGCAAATCATATGATAAATTCATTATTGGCTGAAATTGGTAGAGAGGGTTGGGGGGGGGGGCGATGTTTAATTACTTATGATTATCTGCCTAGATCTTATCTCTACCCTTTCCTCCAATCAGGTTTTAATTTTGCTTTAGTCAGTTTTTTTTTTTTAAATTGGGAGTTTTTCTTGATTTATGAAATCTTATGGTTCATAATTATAACCAGGGATTAATAGCCCCACATAAGTTCTGACCAGCCCAACTGGTAAGGCCAACTTATCAAGTCCTGTATTGTTTAAGCGTCTGCTGGACTGTTGCTCTTCATATAAACGTATGTGAAATTTCATTTTAATCTGTCAATTAATTCTTTGTTTACTGGAGCAAAGAGTGTAACCTTTGGGATAAGTAGGGATTTAAGCTGTGTTTTGAGGTCAAAGGAGTTTTTTTTATGATATACAGGTTTTGTAGGTGCCTTGACCAAACCCCAACTAGAAAACATCTACTAATAATCTCTATGGTCAAAAACTCTCCATTTGAACTAATTAGATAATATAAAGTCTTAAAATTAAGTAAGTAAATGATTAATATTATGTATAGTTAATAAATTGAGCTACAGGAAAATGGCATGGTTTTTGTAATTAATTTTTTAATATTTTCTAGCTGCAAAAGGAGTGACTCCAATTACTCCCTCAGATTATGTACCAATAGTGAAGGACACAGTTACCTATATTGTATTGGCAGTACTTCTGAATGAAGATGGAGATGTGTTGCTCATGCAGGAAGCTAAAAGGTCTTGTGCAGGACAATGGTATCTCCCTGCTGGAAGGATGGAGCCCAATGAAAACATAGAGGTTGAAATATATTTTCTCTCAGTCTCAATTTTGCTGATTTAAAATAAAGAATATTCTAATGATTTTGAAGGTTCAGTTTTATAATCTATAATTTGAATAAAAAATTCTAATTAATTTAGATCTTTAATATATAATGTACACAAAATCTTATTGAAATTAAAATTTAATTTATTTATTTATTTTTATTTTTTCCAATAGGTACTACCTTTAGGGATTTTTTAAAATATAAATGTAGAGAAGAGAAAGACTAGAAATATGATAAATCTAAAGAAAAATATTTAATATCTTCTGGGATGTGGTTATCAGTCAAATATTAAAGAAAATAAAGTGATCAGCATATCTTATTATATTTAATTCATTCTCAAAGTAGCCTATAAAAAAATTTAAAACAATTTAGATTATAAGAACACATCACCTACAAACTCTTTAAACCTAACATATATACTTAAAAAATGTTTATACTAATAATTAATTATTTTATAATACTTCAGTTCAAAAACAATTTTATTTTAACAATATAAAATTTCAAAAAACTACAACACTGAGTTCACAATCATTATATATAAATGACAACTATGAGGAACTTCATTACATACCTGTAGAATAACCTTTATAGGAAGCCCTATGCCTTCTATTCTCCATTAAAGACCCTCTAGTTATTGAGTTACTTTCTTTTTCTTACATTAATAATTCTGTAATTAGAATCACTAGTAAGTTCTGTGTCTCTTTTCAAATTAATAGAGCGGACATCACTTAAAACATGGATAGCCTCTAAGAATCTCCTTTTTTTCATATTGCCTTCTTTTCCCTCTACTTTGACTTTATCAAAGTCTATTTCATGTGCAGTCCTAAATAGACTAACTAAGAATTTAATCAATAACCAATTAGTTTTGGCTTCTAATATAATATAGGTGGTACTTGTACTATAATGAAGACAAGGCAGAGAGTTCTAGGTTGTTCGATAAGTTTTGCGGTTAAATAAGGCGTTGCTACTAGCCTAATTTTTTTTTTGTTTATTGGTAAACTCTTCATATAAATGTATGTGAAATTTTATTTTATTCTGTCTATTAATTATTTTTGAAATAGTTTACTATTTACTAAAATTAAACAATAACTTCAGCCATTTAGTATCCACGTGTCACAGAATTTATTTACAAAGGAAAAATCAAGTATCGTGAAGTAATTGAAATTTTATTTTTAGAAGGTTTAGAGAGTGGTGTCATTGGTCACCTTCTCTCCTCATGTGATTTATATTGAATGTCATTTTTTTCTAATTCATTGTGGTGATCAAATTACAAAATGTTTTAATTTAACATAATGTAATAAATAAATAAAAGTTAAAAAAAAAAAAAAAAAAAAAAAAAAAAGGTTTAAAAGGATAGGAAATGTATGAATAAATGTTGAAAGTATATAAGAACTCTTCACCTTCAATTAGTACAGCAGAAAGGTTGCTGAATTTAAACTTAGTTGTACAAGCCTTAAAGATGATCCAAAACAGCATCAGAAATCGTGAAAAAATCTAGCACATATTATTGAAAATCATCGAGTCTTTTTACTAAAGAGATTTAGTAGAACCTCTAGGCATTTAATTGGGCAGTGTAAGTAATATTTTGACTGAAAGCTATATGCACAATGGGTGCTGCATTTGAATGCAACTTCAAAACACATTTGAATGCAACTTCAAGAACATTTTCTAAAAGATAAAGTGGATTTTGTGTCAATTCAATAATATGGATGGGATTTGGGTTTATGAACATGATCCTGAATCAAAACAAGAGGCTAAAGAGTGGTTCTTCGGCTCTGAAACAAGTTTGTGTCCTGAAATCAGCCAAGAAGGTGTTATCATCAATTTTTTGGAATGTGAAAGGAATTATGTTTGTGGATTACTTGTAAACTGGTAAAAAAAAAGTTCTAAATATTATTGTAGCCTTTTAGACCAGCTGAAGAAAAAATTGTTGAAAAAAAAAAACCCGGTTTGCAAAAGAAAACTTTTTTTAAAAATCAGAACAATGAATCTTGTCACAAGAGCATTTTGACAATGGCTTAATGATTGGAATTGTTGGAGCATCCACCATATTCACCAGATTTGGTTTCTAGCAAATTCTGTCTGTTTCCAGACCTAAAAAAATTCATGAGTGAAAAGCGTTTTTCATCAAATGATGAGGTCATAACTGCTGTGGAAGCGTATTTTGCAGCCCTTCCAGATAGAATTCACCTCTGCTCACTACAGCATTAGAATTCATAATTCACTTAAGGGATTGAATTCATAAATTAGATCTTGTTGGAACAAGTGTATTGATATTCTGGGATACTATACTGAATAATTAAGTGCATTTCAAACCATAAAATTGTGTTTTTCTTATCGAATAAGCAAAACTTATTGAACAACCTGGTAGGAATACTAATTATGTTCTTCCTGTTGAACATTACAAATTTAATTATTAGATATAGCACTGGGCTTATTTTATTTTTATTTTTTTGTATTATCTTCATGTGAAAAAGAAATGGCTATTTTTTAGGATGCAGTGAAAAGAGAGGTGCTAGAAGAAACAGGGCTACACATGCAGCCTACAACCCTTCTCATGGTGGAGTGTGCCAGCAAAGCATGGTTCAGGTTTGTTGTGACCGGAGATGTAGTAGGAGGGACTCTGAAGACACCCGCCAGGGCAGATTCTGAGTCACTGCAGGCTAAATGGGTGAGGGATGTGCGGGAACTGAGCCTTCGCTCCAACGATATTGTACCTCTAGTGGAGAGGGCTCGCCAATTTTACCACACCACAGAGCCTCAATATTCCAACACCCTACCTGCTCTTAGGGGACACTCTAAACTCCTACTCAGGCTTGTTGTCTGCATCAAGCAAAGGAGCAGGTATTTATACTAATCTGTTAAAATAATTTATAAGCCGTAATTTAGTTATAATTGATTTACTCTTAGCTAAATGAGTTTCATAGGATCACCTTTGCATATTAATCCCACATGTTTTAAAAATATTTATAACCCTCAAGAGCCAAAATTAATTTGTCCAAAAACATGCAATCATCAAGACTGGTGACAGCCATATCACCTAATGTAGCTAGACAGACCAAGAATCTGATCAGAGGAAAATTAATGAATCTAAAAAAGACCAGTAAACTCACAAGCAAGTAAGTTGAATGAAGAATTTAACTGAAATAGAATAAAAAACGGCTCTAAAGATAATTGGATTCGAACATATGACCAGAAGACAGAGATAAACAAAAGGAAAAATGGAGATGATCAAGACTAAAGGATATGATCAAAAGCAAGGAAATTTACTATATTGATAGAAAAAAAAAATGTGTCAAGCAAAGAATAAATGTGAAAATTTGCCTAGAAGAGTTAAGCCATTAAAAGATAGAGAAAAGATAATTTATGTAAGAAAATTTGAATTACTAAACAAAACAAGAATTGAAAATAAGATATGATGGGTAAACATCATGTCATGAGTAATGTTATGAATGTCTTCATGAATGTATAAGTACCACCTATGTTAACTGAAATGTGCTGTAAGTTTATGTGTACTGTTTCAGATAATAGGCATATACATAGAACAAATTTCTATTTCAGTTCGTAACAGGCTTTAGTGGCCAAGGCGGGAAACTCATATTGTGGATGTGTTTATCCATGACTCATGGCACACAAGAGATGATTTGTGGTCAGCTTACTGTTCTTGCTACCTGACTTTGTCTATCAATATGAAGTTCATTTTTCAATGAAAAATAGTACTCAATTGAGAGCTGGGTGTTCCCAAGAGCATACCAGTAATCCTCTGAAAACATAAACATAGAAAGAAATTGACTGTATAATGTGAGTATTGAACCTAGGACCTTTGGAGTAGGGGTCCAGCACTAAATCCACTGGACTGTTGTGCCCCTGCATGTAATAAATAATTTTTAAAACTGAAATTAATATACTAGGATAATTAAAATAATTTTTTTAAATTTTATTACAGGGAAAAAGCTTAAAAAATGTTTTTAAAATATTTTATCACTTAAATTCCTAAAATCTTTTAATCTTATATACAGGAATTTTAGAACTAGAATACTTTTATTTTTAATCCGTAAATTTTTTTTCAAATACATCCATGGTCTGAGTCTATATTCATATTTTATTCTTCAAGATTTGACTGTGTCTGTTTATTCATTATAGCCAACCTTTCTCTTGGTGAATTGCATATGTTGGTATATACAGAAAAAAAAGTTATTTCATTTTTTTTGTTATATAAGGAAAAAAAAGGAGTGAAGGAATGTGTTTTCCCTTATAAAATTTACTGATCATAGATTTGTGTAGCTATTAACAAAATTCTGAATTATTTTTTCATAAAATGCTTTTGTTTCTACTATGTTTTTGGGCTTAATTTATTCCATTGGCTTACTTGCAGTAATCGTGTGCATGTGTTACTGTCAGAAAAAACAGAAGTTCACTTCCCACTCTGTGAAATAAACCACCAAAGGAACTTACACTCTACATTGAGAAAATTCATGGTGGTAAGTCTTTTAGTTTAATATGCTATGCTATTATTTTTCATGAGTTGTTTTTAATTAAAGCAAAAAAAAAGCTTACTTTATTGCAAAGAATGTTATTAATTTAGAATGTTATTGCTAATTAAGAATTAAAAATGAAATGAAAAATGCCATTTATTTTCAGTTTTCTCCTGTTTATTCAAAGATAAGCATTGTTAATATCTAAAATGACTTTGCAAGCTGAAAAGGTGAACATTATACATCAACAGCTTGAGGAAAGGATTCAAATACTGAATTTGATTTATCTATTTTATAAAGAAGGAGGGGGTCACTCAACAATCATATTTATATTCTTAAAATACTTTGTTGATATGCATTGCATTCTTGTAAAATTGTTATTATTATTTAATAACATTTTATGTCCAATATTTTTTATTATTAGTATTTCAGTACACTTCTAGTGAATGTTTCAATTCTTGCAAATATTTCCTCCTATTACAAGGGTACAAGGGATTTCATTCTTGAGGTGATTAGAGAACCATTTTACAAATATTATTCTTATCTTTCACTGAGTATTCATTCTCTAAATTTAGAATTAGGCTTGTCTCCATTTATTATTATTTATTTATTTATTTTGGTTTTGGCCGTTTCAGGAAATATTTGGAGCAGATGTGCCTGCCCACAAGCCTCATGGCCTTCTGAGTGTGGAGCACTGTGGAACATCAGGTGATGGACTCTGTCTTACTGTTCTAGTTTCCTTCAGGGTCCCCTTAGAAGAAGTATTTCCCATTGATAAGTATACCTGGCTCATGGTAAACAAGGAGTTAGGCGAACAGCTTTTGGCTAGACTCCCTCGCAATATGACCATACCTCTCAATGTCATCCGCTAACCTTTTCTACATTGTAATATTACATCTATTCCTAATATAAATATTTTTATTATAGATTTTTTAAATTTAAATTAAATTTACATATAATATTATTTTATATTGCAAAGTCCTCTTCACTTAAAGAGTATGGTTTAGATTCATAAATGAATGACAGTATTCATAAAGAATTGAAAGATAACTGGTTTAATGAAAAAATGAGGAAATTAAATGAATGTTTTTGTCACAGTTTAAACCTGGAATCACTTGCTTAAGCTGCATTTGTGCTACCAGCGATCTAACTGTTGAATAGGGACTTCAATACATTCTGTTCAAGTTATTATTTTAATATATTTTCAAATCTCCTTTAATAGCTCCTTATGAAAACGATTTTAGGACTATTTTTATTAAAAGGTTATAAAGGTTCCAACCAAAAATCAAACCTTGGGTCACTCTTAACTGTGCATCTACTTATGGTACTAAAGGTATTTTTTTTTACTCAGGAAATGTAATTGTTTACAACATTGTTTTGAATTTCAAGCTATTTGCACCAGTACAGTGATGCAACATTTGAAGTGTCTTCAATTCTTCTTTAATCCTTAATAGGAAATCCATGAAAACAAATGAAAAGACAAACATAACTAGCTCTTTGAAGGGATTGCACTTTCTTATCTCAGGAATTATAATATAATTATTTCATTTTATGAAATTATTATATTTTTTTATATCATGATAATAATAAACTAAAAATTTCTATGAATTATTTTAATTTGTTTTATTCTTTCATTGTGCATCACTGTTGATTAGTGTCATCTCTCTATACATCACCAAAACTGTGATATAATATTAAATAATCTTTCTTATTTAATTTCATCACATATTTCATTAATTTGTTTGTTTTGCAAATCAAAAGTTGATGACCGCTTACTTTCAAAATTATTAAACTCTCATATTTAGTCACAATAAATTTTGGAATACTATAAGCCACAAAGTATCTCAAAAATGCTACCTCGAATATTCTCTTTTTTTTTACTTTCTTATCTTCCTTTTACCATTAATTTGATTCATAGTTAGCCAGGTATTATTTAATTTATATAATAATAGGAGATAGCCTTTTGTAATTGGAATTAAATTTATTCTACTTATGCAGTTTGAATAATCTAAGCCGCCTGAGCTTGAATTTATTAGATACGTATAAATGACCTAGAGTTTCTATGTGCATAGAAAATGTTTTTATTAATTTCACGCCTCTCTTATTTATGCCTTTCTCAAATTAAGATATCCATCAAGGAACTCCTTTGTCAGCCTGTCTTTATGTGAAGTTTGCTGCCTGGCATTATCTCCCTTTCCTCTATCTAGTCAATGGGTCTTGGTTTTCTGTTTTGTGGTCTCACCATCCATTCCCATTCCAGTAGCCTCCTTGAATGCCTCACCTTTGTTAAATTGGATGGCATTAACCAAGTGGTGACCCAGAAAAAACTCCCTCATTTGGATAAAATTGAAAACTTTTTTTTTACATGCTTGCTGCAGCACATCCTACTATTTTTTTTTTTTTTTTTTGCTTTGTTAGCCTCCCTTGCAACCACTTAGGGTCATTGGAGGGAGGGGCTATCTACAGGTTGCCACCCCATTTTAAACACCCATGGCTCAGGACAAGCTTCTATATTATTAATAAAATAAATAAAAGGATCCTACTATTTAAATCAGCAATAATTTGTTAGTAAATTTAGTAATAATTTTGAATCAAAATATTGGCATTTCATTGGTTGTATATTTAAGAGACTTAGTTGCATTTCTTGATGGGTCTACTTTTCAATTTTTCCTCTGAGGTACTTCTTTTGATAAATGATCAAATAAAATGTTAAAAACTTTTGCGTGTATAAATAGGTTCATTCTATCCTGTGTCCTCCATTCCTCCTCTGCATAATAAAATATGTTTTAAAGACAAATTAAGAAATATGGTCTCCCTGAGTTCAGATGCCTTGACAAAAATGACAAAAAGTAACTATCCTCGTTAATATCATACATGAGCATTTATGCCCTTGAGGCTTGAATAAATTCTTCTTCTATCTCAAGTTCTGCAGTAGACCAACCAAATAAATGATCAAGATACTACCCAGTTTTGAAAACAACCTCCTCACCTATAATTACATTGTCAGCTTCTATTCTTTCTTTAAATCTATTTAACAAATCTCATGGCAGAGCTCTAGAAACTTCCGCTATTTGGTCCTAAACCTAGTCTTAGAATTTCTGTTATTTAATTTAAGCCAGACTCACTTATTTTATGGTTTAATTGGTTGAATCCCAAGAGCTTCATACTCGTATGCCAGCTTCTGCTACCAAAAATAACAAGATATTTTTGTTTTATTCTATATATATAAAGTTTTTGGGAAAGAATTTAGTTCAATTAATGATCGCTAAAATCTAGAAATAAAGTTATTTTAAAATTTAAGTTGGTTTACAAAACTTAAATTAAATTTTGATAATACATAACTATTTTATTAAACATAATTTATTGTTCAATAATAAATATATATCAACACCTTTGGTCCTGTTGAGTTTCAATATAGTAAAATATAGTAAAAAAGTAGTTTTCACTTCTTCAGACATTAGTTAAAATGTATATCTAAGCTACAAGGAAATATTATATAAATACATTTCTAGTAATAAAATCATTAAAGGAAAATGAATGTAATAACGTATGTCTTGTACATTAATTAACTTGACCCAAGTTAATCAGGAAAGGACAGCACAGAGATATATGTGTGGGTGTGCGTGTGTGTGTGAGTGTGTCTATATATAAATGATAAAAATGCCTGGATGGCATGTTATTGCTTGCATTGGCGAATGCCATTCAGGAAAGGTTCTTGAATATCTGAGTGGCACTATAAGTATTAAAACTAGGGATGGATTAGAAATAAAAATTTAATTGAAAATTGTATTTTTAATAAACATAGTACCAAATCTATATTTTAATTTAAGTATTCACCCAACTACCAAAGATGATCTAATTTTGGTGCTATTCTATGTAGTTTGCATTAGATTAAATAATTGTTTGTTTTTTTACTTTATTTCAACTTTTTAAATTTTTTAAATAAAAACTCAAAAATTATTTCAAATTTGATGATCTTATTCCTAAAGTGTTTTTTTAAAGGAAAATTGGCATCTATCACTCCCTGATGACAATTAAATTAGTCATTTAAAGTTTATGGTTAGGTAATTTTTATTTTCATCCAGATAACTACTACTAGGATAAATAAATTATTTCATCATCATCTTAATATTATATTTAATTGCTCAGCTAAGCTGGCTTGAGGGACCAGTTTCTTATTAGAGCCAATTGTTTTTTTAGAATTGTATTGTGTACCCCGTATCCCATGATCCATGGTTATCGGTATGGCAGGTGCCTTTTCTCATTTTTGTTTCCAAAAAATATAAAAACAAACAAAAATTATAATGTAGGATGAAGTTGATTGTGATTAGTTTGACATCTTCTGTTGTGTTTATTGCTGGCACCAAATGAAGAAAACACGTTCCACCAAACATAGTTCGTTACTAAGAGATAAATCTCTTACAAGCCCTTCTTCTGCGAAGTTCATGAGACTGTGAACCTGTTGACTGAGCTACTCTCCCTACTCTTGTCTTATAGGTCTTCTCCTTAACCTTATCTCTTTCAGTTTTTTTCCTTTTCTCCTCCAGTATTTCAATTCAGTCTATCCATCCAGATGTGCATTAGTATGAAATCTTCTATTGTGATTACTTCTGACACCATGTTTAGAAAATACATTTCAGCAATTATGATTCTCCACTCTGTGATAACAACCTATTATAGTCTGATCTATTATACACTGAACCTCATAATAATAATAATAATAATAAATTACCGAGTGCTGAACTTATACACTTTATGAAATTATTTTTTCCTAAATCATACTAATTTAAGTCCTTACCATTTTATAGTGCTAATTCTTATCTTAATTTTTACTTAGAATTAGGATCACACTCAACAGTATTAATTAATAAAGACCTTAATAAATATAAGTATGGGTTATTATAAGTTTAAAAAATGTCATGTTAAGAAGTTTTGATTGAAGGAAATAATTTTATCCGTCCACTTGTGAAAAAAAGTGCAATTAAATTTTTTTGATTTCTTAAATGAAAAAAAAAAGTTATTAAATAAGCAATTATACAATTTGTCAAGCAATTATATAGTATTCAATTACTATTTTTCTTATTATTATTTTATTTAATATATATGTTATTTAAAATATAACATTTTAAGATTAGTGAATATATGAATTATGTATATTTAATATTATTGAGTTCTTATATTTTGGACTTTAATCTACTAACATATATAGACAAGTATAAAATTAAATGAACATAAAATGAGTTTTGTGATCCTCTTCCTGGTATGAATTAAAAAAATAAATTTATACTAGAAACTGGGTCATAGAAAATATAAATTTACTTAATACTCTTATTGTTGTTGTATTCTTATAAATAAGTGCGGAAAATAAAGGATTAAAATATTACAAATTTTTATGAAATCATAAGACAGTTTATACATTGACTATGGCCAATACAATTTTTAAAATGAAAGAAATGAAAATTATGCTTGACTGATATAAGACTGAGTGTGTGCTATTAGAATTCCTTGAGTATCGTTTTCTTGTAATATTAAAATATTAGATATTCAAAGCAAGACATGAAGAATATGCTTCTAGGTTATTCTACAGATGACAACCATACATTAAAAGATTATATATAAAATGTCAGATGAACTAAGTTAACAAGAATATTTCTGAAAGTTTTAGAATGAAAANAAACAAATGAAAAGACAAACATAACTAGCTCTTTGAAGGGATTGCACTTTCTTATCTCAGGAATTATAATATAATTATTTCATTTTATGAAATTATTATCACTTCTAGTCCTTCACAAACCTATCAGAAATATGTTTTTTTATTCCTGAAATTATATATGTTTAATTCATTGCACATGATTAAGTACTAATTTTGACTTATAAGATAGCTTAAGGTTGTTTTGTACATATATACAGATATTAGGTAATCTGCCCAAATTCCATAACAAGAATAATTACAATTTTCTCTGACACTCTCATTTTATTCTATTAATGGTTGTCAACATCAAAATACATATTTTAATCTCAAAATGGTATATATGCACACTCACATATATATATATATATATATGTCAACATCAAAATACATATTTTAATCTCAAAATGGTATATATGCACACTCACATAAATATTTTAAATGCTATATTCAGGCTTTAATAACACCTATGCCTTATACCATTTTTAATGAAATTTAATTATATTTGTATATGTATTTAGATTAATTTATGTTATGCTTCTTTCTTTACATAAACTAATAAGATCTGCAATTAGAACATATGTGTGCCAATACAGTGTTCTGTTTATTCATGCAAATTCATTTAATAATTATTCACTAGAGTATTTTAGTCAAATTCTCTGCTAGCTTTTTAATGTGTCTATTCCATATGTGCCTTTTCTGTTATCATTTCATCTGTGATTTGCAAATAAAACCCTATGAACTTAAGTTCAAAAGCAAGGTAATTTACTATATTGATAGAAAAAAAAAAATGTGTCACATTTTATATATTATAAACTATGTGGTCTTTTTTGTAAGTCACAGTTTATATGACATTTAATTAAATTTATTGTATTTGTAATGATATTTATAGTATTTGAACTAACATTATTTATTATTTTATACTAAGAAATTTTTTTGAAAGTACAACTTATTGTTATTTGTTATTTTATGTGTATTACTCTTTTATTATTTTTATATTTTATAAATACAGACAGTTTGTTAATTATGAGCTGATTATTTGAATACTATTGATTTACTTGAACTTCACACTTTCTAAGGTTTTAAAATTATAATCTACTTGGAACCATAACTAAAATGGTGTAACCATTAAACTTCCTAGTCATGTTATAATTAAATATCTTATCATTATCTATCAAATAATTATTTGGAGAAGCAGGAAACTACAGTCACACACTTATGCTTTAAAACCTCATACTTCTTGCCACCTTCATTTTAGGTGCATTTATGTTCATAAAAATCTTAACTGCACTATATTTATCATTTGTGAGAGGAATTATAAATTTTTTTTTCACTGGTAACTAAATAATTTAGTTGCTCAATCAGCACCGACACCCTGCATGGGTGAATAAAAAGTTGCCTTTCTGATCAGTTTTATTATGGATTTTATCGAAGCTTCTTGTTCTTATGCACTCATTTTGAGATTCTGGAAAAATAAGCAAAAAAAAAAAAAAAAAAAGACAATAAGTGATTCATCCAATAATTAGTTATAGACCTCTTGGCAGACAATTGTATAATCTGATTGAGAGATCATTCAAATAAGTTCTTCAATTATTTTAGAATAAGTATGGAAAGTTTTTATGAACTTCTGGGCACCCTTGTACTTCCTATAACAACAAAATACGACAAGCAGTATCTCCTCAAGAAAGATTGGCAGTGAGGCCAAAAATGAAAGAACATACATAGAAAAAAATTCTTCAACTTATTCCAAAATTTTCAACTTTTTGAAAAACTATCAGCCCTCCTCTAAATCAACATGTCCAACTATCTCTTAGATCCTCAGGCTACTTATCCCTTTAGTATCACGCCAGGGACAGGTGAGTACAACATTCAGGTACTGGTCAGCATAGGATTGATAATGGGTAAGCATTTTTAAATTCTTCAGATGAATGCCTAATTGAACTGTGTTATACAATAAGATAGTGGGACAAGATGGATCAATGGATCCCTGAGCATTGATTGAGCAAGACAGAAAAGGATTAGAGGACACTATAACAGGTCTTTAACTTTTCTGTGTGTGTTAAAAATGACCAAAATATGCAAAAAGAAAGCGGTTGAAGCACGAAAATCAAAAGACTGTAAAAAAAAGAACCAGGTTACTCAATGATTTAGAGACTTTTCAGTAATGTGCAAAGTATTGCATTAATCAGTAAAACAAAAAAAAAAAAAGAGACTCACCTTACCTCTTTCGAAACAAGACATCAAACTTTTACAATACCATTTAAACAATATGGATAAAGTGAACTTAAACAGCAGACACCACTTGGAGGAAAAGGAGCCTTAAGACTTCATTTCTTTAGAAGAGAAATTCCTAAGCCTGACAAAATTTTAAGAGCTGATCTTTTAATTTGGTTTAAGTTCTCTGGAATAATTGATTTAGGGTGGCATCATCTAAGTCCCAAGAGGTTAAAGTAATTTAAGCGTCTAACAAGTCTTTAAGACAAGAGTCCAACTTTAAATTAAAATAATGATTGATGAAGAATGACCCTCTTTACATCTCTCCTATCTGCCTTTCTTTACAACGGCACATCTGACAGTTTAAAGTGAAAATGCTGTATGAAGCCTCAATCTTCATCTTTTATTGAAGACTTTATTATTGATACAATAAAGCATTTTTTCTTTAAATTGTCAGATAAAAATATGAGAAAGACATGAAAATTTCACGCTAAATATGAGACCTAATTATTAGCCATTAGTTGTAAGGGGACTACTTCACATTTAAATTAAATATATTCATCTTTTCTTTTTATCCATGTTTTAATTTTAATTTATTTTTAAAATTACTTGCAGTTTCCATTTATTATTATTTATTTATTTATTTTGGTTTTGGCCGTTTCAGGAAATATTTGGAGCAGATGTGCCTGCCCACAAGCCTCATGGCCTTCTGAGTGTGGAGCACTGTGGAACATCAGGTGATGGACTCTGTCTTACTGTTCTAGTTTCCTTCAGGGTCCCCTTAGAAGAAGTATTTCCCATTGATAAGTATACCTGGCTCATGGTAAACAAGGAGTTAGGCGAACAGCTTTTGGCTAGACTCCCTCGCAATATGACCATACCTCTCAATGTCATCCGCTAACCTTTTCTACATTGTAATATTACATCTATTCCTAATATAAATATTTTTATTATAGATTTTTTAAATTTAAATTAAATTTACATATAATATTATTTTATATTGCAAAGTCCTCTTCACTTAAAGAGTATGGTTTAGATTCATAAATGAATGACAGTATTCATAAAG